>VNJY01006744.1:0-107240 GCA_008042715.1 Drosophila bocki | reverse complement strand
CTCATTTTGGCTCTCTAAACGCCCGAAGACCGTAACTGGCGAACAAAGAGCAGGAGAGCGAAGACCGTAGGTCACTTGCAGCTCTTAAAATCCATTAAGTCAAAGAGTTATGGTAACCGCTGCTCTCCCGCTTTCATAAATGGTCTGTCTCTCCGTTTCGAACAACTTTCGAACACAGATGAGCCGATCTGTGGCGATGAGTGAAAATAATGAGTGGAAGTATTAACATTGAGTGAAAATATTCGTTTGCACTAATGTAAATCCACCTGCTGCTGATTCTGTTCGCCTGTTACTTGACTCCCAGAAATGTATGAATTTGTACTGAAAATGGCCAGATTGATGTCGGGATTTTGCTACAACAATAAAAACAATATTTTACAATAAATGCATTTTACAACAACAACATATGTTCTTTTCTTTTGGGTTTTTGAGTTATTTTAGTCGTTGCTCTCAAAGAATTAGCGAGCTGATCTGTGCAACGAGTGAGAAATGTTGAATTTGAGTAAAAACAATGCTGTGCACTCATTTCGGCTCTCTAAATCCCCCGAAGACCGTAACTGGTGAACAAAGAGCAGGAGAGCGGAGACCGTAGGTCACTTGCAGATCTTAAAATCCATTGAGTCAAAGAGTTATGGTAACCGCTGCTCTCCCGCTTTCATAAATGGTCCGTCTCTCCGTTTCGAACAACTTTCGAACACAGATGAGCCGATCTGTGGCAAAGAGTGAAAACAATGAGTGGAAGTATTAACATTGAGTGAAAATATTGATTTGCACTAACGTTAATCCACCTGCTGCTGATTCTGTTCGCCTGTTACTTGCAAATTGCCCGTTTCCCAAATTGGGGTAACAGGCGAACAGAAATCAGCAGAAAGCAACTGAAAACTGGTATAAACTGGAGGAGCCGGCGCAAGTTAGCGGAGACTCAAACCTTTTGAATCCAAATTTAGGTGTTATTCTACAACTGTACCTAGGCACACTGAAACTGATCGTCGTTAAATTCAAATTTAAATTTGGCAGTTAAATTCAAATTTGGCAGTTAAAATATTTAAAAAAATTTTGTTTAATTCTAAAAAAAATGCTTAAATAAATATAAAAAATCTAAAAAATGATAAAAATTCAGAAAAAAAAAATTTTTTATTAGAAGAATTGTAAAACATCCGAAAAAAATGTTTAAAATTCAGAATAAATAATTAGATTTTTTCCCCAAACGATCCCAAATAAATGCCGCCTTCGCCTTCACAAAAAAATTGCACATTGATTTCACCATTTTGCGTAAATATTAAACTGAGTATGCAGTTTTGTTGAGCGTAGAAATCCCAATTCAGAACAGCTTTCCGAATTGAATTTCACAGAAAATCTTGCTTATCTTAGTTATGGGTTTTTTAAACTTTGATTTCTCCACACAAAATAGTTCGATAAAAATCGATCGACAGCCGCAAAATGCAAAGTGCAGCTTGGTGGCAATGTAAGCCCCACTTCATTGCACATTTCGTGAGCTTCGTGCGATAGTTGAATGGGGATAACATAGTGAACGGCTCGCTTTATCCATATATATTTATATACCAATCAATCTTCCATTCCCGATTGATAACAAACTGAAGTTAGTGGAAAGATAAAGGTGTCGACCTCGTTGTTATTTCAGTTTATTCAGAGATATGAGCGGACATTCACCTGCTTATTATGGGGCGGATGCGGTGCGTCGTGTGCTCACCTGGCCGCTGGTCAATGCTGCTGTGGAGTCAGCGTTAAAGGCGGTGGTCAAGGACCAGGGATCAGCCGGATCCCCGTTTGCCATCCAACCGAATAGGATTTTTACCAACTGCGGCGATCGTAGCCAGGTGCTGTTGACCATGCCCGCCTTCGTGGGAAACTACAGTCTCGGTTTGGAGGAGGATGCAGCCTCCTCCCGCTCCACGCTCGCCTGCAAGCTGGTGACCTCCTTCAGTGGGAATCCCCAAAGGCAGCCCCCGCTGCCCAGTGTCCAGGCCCATGTCCTGCTGTTCAACAATCAGACTGGCGAACTGTCGGCCATAATGGAGGGCACGGATCTGACCACCTGGCGCACTGCTGCCGCCTCCGTGCTGGCCACCAAATATCTCTACTTTCGGCGGTTCGGTTCGCAGGCGGAGCTGGAAAGGGATATCAACGTGGCTGTTGTGGGTTGTGGTGTACAGGGTCAGATCCATGCCGCCGGCTTTTGTGCCAATTTTCGGGTGAAACAATTGACTTTATACAATCGCACGGAGGCTAAAGCTAGGGATCTGGCCGAGCAACTCAATCGGGAACTGAGTTCCCAGGACAAACCGAAGATAGTTGTATGCTCAAGTTCGGCAGAGGCCTGTCAAGATGCTGATGTCATCTGCGTAGCCACGTACTCCCCGGATGCGCTTGTCCATGCCAAGGATTTGAGAAAGTCCAGTGTTCATATCAATGGTGAGTGAGAGATCATGGTTTTTTTTACTATATTCTGTATATTTTTTTTAGCTGTGGGCGCTGGAGAAGTTCACTTTGGTGAGGTGGCCTCCGATGTCTATCGCCAGGCCAAGGTCTATGTGGATTGCCATGCCAATGCCGAGGCCGAGCTGAAAGGTCTACCCGCACCCATTGCCGGCGAACTGGGAGCTGTGATCCTCAACGCCGATTATCCCGCACAGTCGGGCATCTCCATTTTCCAATCAATGGGTAAGTTACGGACTGCTGCATGCTTTGCTCATCTTATTTGCAAGCTGATAACTACAGCAGCCTTCCCTTTCCTTTTTAAAGTCAAAAAGTCAGCTTAAAATATGTAAAATAAATCCCTTACAGGAATGGCTGCGGAAGATGCCTGTGTGGCACAGGCAGTGCAGCAAGCGATCCAGCAGGAGAGCTCCTAGCCATGAGACTCAATACCTTTCTTGTGTGTATATATAAGTATGCGTATATTAGAAAAAAAAAAAATATATATATATATATATGATTTTGGAAACATAACAATCGCTACAAACTACAACAAGACCGGTCGGGGTCACTTCCAGATCACAGTCACATTCGTATCCTTCTCAATGTCCCGCTCAATGGTGCTGGGCGAGAGGCCGGTCTTGCAGCAGATCTCGTCGAAGCTGATCAGACCGGTGTACATCTTCTGACGCCCGGAAGGCACTGATCCCGTGAAAACCGGATACTTGTGAATGCAGCGAATAAAGCGGTGCTGCAGCCCAAAGATCACCATCCGACGTTCGTCGATGTTGTTTTGGTGCGGCGAGAGGCGCTGGCAGATGGCCCGCAGGGTGACGCCGTGCGTCATTGAGGCGTAGAACTGGAAGATGCGCTGGACGCTGGGCAATGTCTTGTCCGGCCGCAGGGCCACATATTTACGACACGCTCCGCTCAGCGCTGAGCTCTGGATGAGATGCTTCAGATTCTGGGTCATGTACACGTTGCTGTACTTGAGGATAGGCAGGAGCTGGACGACGCCATAGTAGACCAGATTCTGTATGCACGACTTGACCAGATCGGTTTCCACGTCCGCTTCCGCGGCAATCCGGGCCACGTGATTGATTCCGTTTATATAAGGCAGGATCTGCAAGGAATCGAGTTCAAGTGGGCTTGAAACTACCTCGGAAAGTATTGGCTTACCTGTTGCGTGGTCAGATCCCAGTTGTCCAGCGGTGCGTCCCTCAGATTGGCCAGCAGCAGCGGCACCATGTGATCCTTGACCGGCGGCGGATCCGGCTTGTGCATGACTATTTTCAAATGGATGGTATTGTCGCCCTCGACAATGGTCGCCACCTTGCGTTCGTTCAGGTCGCGCAGCACCGTCTCAAAGATGTTCTGCAGGCGTCGCTTGTCGTCCTCGCGCGACAGGAAGCACGACTCCTCCTCCATCATGATGAGGTACTCCGATAGCTTCTTCACCACCGGCTCGTACTGAACGCTGCGGGCGCGCGAGTCGCAGACAAAGCAGAGATTGAAGAGGAAGGCGTTGCGAACGTACTTTTGCTGATCCTGAATGCCCACCGGGTAGCCGACGATCTTAACGTCCATGGCGTTTACGGTGAGGATGCAGCGCTGCAGGTGCTGCTTGGGTATGATGTACACGTTGATGGCATCGAACACGTCCTTGGAAATGTAGTTGTCGGGCACCTATGGGTTTATATGGAATTTTTATCTTATCATTCGGTGTTTATCCCGGGAACGCACTCACCTGGCAGCTTATTTTGCAGCCCGCAGTGGCGTCAAATTCGCTTAGGAAAATGCACCGGATCTTGCCCTCCGTGCTGCCACCTGCTCCCACGCCTCCTCTTCCTCCTCCGGCGCCTACGCTGCCGCCAGCGCTAGTGCCAACGCTATTGCCACCGACCAGTCCATGTCCATTTGAAATCGCCGCCGTGTCGCTCGTGTGGGTGTGCATGCTGTCAGCTGGATGCAACTATCACCGCATCCGCATCTTTGCATCCGGATCCAAAGGCACCGAGATAGGTTGGCTCTGCCGATTGAACAAATGCTTTAAATTAATTGTTATTAACAATTAACAGAGTGCCGCAAACAGCAGTGTGACCGTCGCGGGGTTTCTCTAATACCAGGAAAAAATACTAAAATGTCATTGGAAATATTTTTAATTTTAATTATTATTTTAAACAGACAAGATTTTTATCAGCTGCGCAATAAAAGTTAATTTAATAAATGCATTTAACTGTGTTTAGCTTCATCTGAATATGGTTTTCTGAAACCATTAGGGGAACTCTTTCAATGATTGCTTTTGTAGTGAATTGGTATATTTGATTTTCGTGCGCTGGTCACACTGCATCGACCAGACTGAACTCAAAACAATATGGAAACGTACGATTTTCTTTGATTTCCTCATAACTTGTAAATAATAAAGTCTTTTTTCTGCTCATTCCCAGCATTAATCCCACGTTCTCGTACCTCACCAATCTGGAGGTGATGCAGATACTGCAGAAAATCAAGAGCACCAAAAAGAAGTTTGGCATGCGAAATTTGGCCACAGTTACCTACGAGGCAAGTCGTTATTTTCTTATTTTCCAAGCCTCTTAGATGGTGAATAACACATTATTTGCATTTCGCAGGCACTGCAGTACCTGGAGGAGACGCCCTGCAAGACCCAAACCCGCGAGGCCATCATAAACTATGTAAAAGACTTGTCCTCCTACCGACTAAAGTCTCACGAGGTCCTACAAATGGTCAATGATCCGCCAACAAGTGCCCTGCACACGCAGCTGGTGAGGATTGGCTTGTGTTAACATGTGAAGCAAAGCACATAACTCACTTTACTTTGTTCTACTCGCAGCTTATCGACGACAATAAGGCTCCCCTGACGGACGAGGAGAACGAGAAGATCATCCAGCTGAGCTACAAACACTTTCACGGTTCGGGAGACACCACCAAACAGGCGCCAACTGAGCCAACTGCAAGGCAAAAGTCAACTGCAAAGTCTGCTTCAGCGACAAAGGCGCCAGAGGCAGAGGCTGCCGAACCCCCAGCAACCGAGGTTGTTGAAGACCCAGCATCCACAAATGCAGCTCCAGCGGACGAGGACCAGGACCAACCAGAAACCGAAGTCACAGAGGCTGAGCCATCAGCGACAGCCATAGAAACAGAGCCAGAAAATCAGTCCAATAAATGACTTAACTCGTTTAACGTTTCATAATTCTTTTCTGTTTTGTGTTTCGTTTGATGTTGCGTACAAAATAAGCTAAAAAATTATTAAATTATTCAAATGCTTAACGCCCAAGTATTCAACGCTTCTGATCGCCCAAATCCTCGATGACGTCCTCATCGATTTCGGACCACTTTTCGGGTATAACATCGAACAGGTCGTCCTTTACGTCACCCTGGATAACGATCTCATCGTCGCCAGTCACCGACGAGCCGCAAGCAAATTTGGTGCCAAAGAACTTGGCGGCCACCTTGAGATCAATGTCTGGAGGAGAGATAATAACCAGAGTTATGGAAATTAACTACAAATTTCAGGCAACCACCCACCGAAAGTGCTCAGCCCGGTGACAACAGTCACCGACTTCTTTTTGCCACGGGCAGCACGCGAAACGCAGATCTTCTTGGGCACGTCCTCCTTCTTCTTGACGCGCAGCAATCCCTTGCCACCACGCTTCTGGCGCTTCTTGTCATCATCCGTGCCATCGGCGGCGGCTGCCTCCTCCTCGATCTTCAGCCGTTCAAAGTCGTCCGGCATATTGCGCTCCAGCCATTCCTTGCACTTCTCGTACTCCGGATAGTACTCGCAGTACTGGGGATGAGAACAGCCAACACATACACTATGGATTTTCATCCGGCTTTGAGATTTTTCGCTCGCTCACCTCAATGGGCATCGTGCAGTGGCCACAGTACTTCATCTGGATCGGATAGGTGACGCCCTCGCGGGGACCCACCTGCAGGCGGTCAGCCACGCTGTTGCCTACCAGTCCCACGTCTTCGTTCGTCATTGGATAGGCTTGGGAGTCGATTGTCGGGCTAAAATGTTAACTTGTGTTGGGGGAAAGGCCAACAAAAATTGCAAGACGAGTTTCGCACAGCACACCTCGCAACCAGTGTGACCGTAGTTGTGTCAGGTATTTTTCAAAATACTAAAAACTGTAATGGCGTTGCCAGATGAGGCGAGGCCACACTTTTAGTATTTTTAGGGCGGGCTTAGAAAACAAATATTTAAATTAACTTTCCTTTGCACATTTTTAATTATTAATTATATATTCCAAACCCTTAAATTACCTTTTCCATTTTTAAAATAACATTGACAACTTTTGTTTTCAAATTTTAAAATAAAAGTTATATATAACTTTTTTATCAATTTTTATTTTACTCATAACTCTTAATTTCTGTAAGAAACTAAACTTAAATATGTTCGATATATATATAAATATTTAATTTAATTTAATGACACAAGTATCTTCATTAAAGTATCTGTGAAATTGAGTCTTGACCCCAAAAGTATGCCACGAATATGGGAGATACATCCGTGTATTTATCCACGCGCTTTTGCTGTTTTAGCCGCCTTACTGCCCTGTTTTGTGTTTATGGCCCAAACGAAGAAGCTCTCCGGTATCGGATAATGGGCGTCGTGTGTCGGCGTACCGAATTTAGTAAGTATAACGATTTTATGGCAGCCATGGCCTACAAAATCGGCAAGCCAAGCGTCGTCGTTGTCGTCGTCGTCGGGCTGGCCCAGGGTCAAGTGCGTTAGCCTTTATTGTTATTCTTGCCGTTATTGTTATCCCGCAGGCGCACACGACGTATGCGTGATGTGGGCACATGGGTGTTCCATTGAGACGACCCACTTCCGGACGCATCCGGGTCTCGACCTTCCGCCCGCCTACGCCCGACGAATGCTGATTTCTCCTGATTTATACATATATTGTTTTGCATTTTGTGTAGTATCTTTTTGTGAGCGATAAATCTGAATCTCAGTCGCATTTTGGTGCAATTATACAGAATATGTGTACAGGTTTAATTTGGCAATTAGTTAACAATGGCGCATTGCGATGGCTAATTGGCGGGCAATTAGCCAAAAGCTCTATAAAATGTGGCAGCTGGAAGGGATCTGCATAGGCCACGACATGACCAGAAGCGTTGTGGTTTTGGGTTTGTGCATCCTGGCACTCTTGGCCGTCAGCCAGGTAAGGCTCTTTAAATTTTTCCTTCTAGGATTAGGCTATCCTTTCATTAATTTCTTGTATTTTTTAGAGCACCAACTTTGAAATAATTTGCGATGAAAAAACCATGGACATCTACTGCAATGCCGAGGAGGATCAGGGTGATATTTCATTCCGAGAATTCGTGGACGTTAGTGGCTTGACCTTCGATGTTGCCGACGATCTGGAAACTCTTTTCTACAACGGCAACATTAAAATGTTGATGGATGTGCCCCAGGGTCCCATCACCATGGAAATTGATGTTTTCCGTTGGGAAAGGAGTCAGTGGCTTCCCACACCGCTCTCCATGAAGCGGGATAACTTTTGTCAGGCTCTTGTCAATCCTCACGAGCTCTGGCATCCGGTTGTGAAGAGCATTCCCAAGAAACAGCTTAAATGTCCGCCCACCAAGGGGGTGAGTGGAAGGAAACTATGCAGTTTAAAGTTTTTAAAACTATAGTTTTCCAGCACATCTATACCCTGACCAATGTGAGCAACCATCTGTTTGTAAAAAACATGCCCTATGTGGACATTACCGGTGACCTCAAGGCGGTGGTTCACCTGGGCGTTGGTGGCCACAAGACCTGCGCTGTGGTGTTCTTTAAGGTCTATGCCAATTGACCCTGACAATGGGTTGGGCCTGGTGAGCTGGAGTTGCTCTCGCTGTAAGGAATCTCACCGAGATCCGGCTGTTTGTCTAGTTTATAGTAAGTATTATCTGGCTGCTCTGCTTTTTATGGCCTGATTTGGTGGTGTTTGCTTGGCTTCAATGGCGCGTCCCCCGTTTATGGCGCCTAACTAAATGATTTGCAAATAAAACCGAAATATTTCATATTCATGCACTCGAAACGGAATGTCAGGCTGCCTTTAATTTTTTTGTAGTATTTCTTGGTTATTTCTGGTGGCGCTGGCGATAAGCCCAGTTCTCGAAATGGGAACTTAGCCCAGTAATCCCCTTTCTAGTATTTGCCAAAAAGCTCAAATGCGGCGCCATGCCTCCCTCGAGTTCCATACAGATCCCCACAGATCTTCTCCACACATCGAAACTCTCATCCACTGAACTCATTCGCAACTGCGCGTGACGATTACTTTTGTATCAGATGATTCCCCCTGCTGGCTTTGGCTCTGGCTCTCTGGACTTTGGAGATCCCCCAAGATTTACAATGTCTGTGGATTCGGGTTCACCGGTTTTTCTTCTTATTAAATGAATACATTTAATTGTTAACTGCACGTGGTTTTGACTGCAGTTGAGCTTCTGTCATGTGAATCAATTTCGCGAGTTTTGGTGGGGGAAAAGCAACTATGTATGTTAAACTTATTTTAAAAATGTCTAGAAATATATTTCCACAAATTTCTAAAGAGATTTTCCATTAAAAATAGTTCTTATTCTTCCTGTTACCAACTCAATATGAAAAATAATCTAATTAAGGAATTAAATAGTCATACGTAAATAATATTTACATTTTTATCGCTGTCCTTCTGAAAATCTAACGATCGAAAGATAACTTTAGTCTGAGTTATTACCCAGTTATTAATTAAATGCAATGACGAAATGTATCTCAACCTGTTGGTTGCTCACATCCAATTTCCGCTTTTCATGGCAATGTTATAGAATACTTATGACTCTATTTGTTATCTTGGGTGTCGTAATATTATAGGCAAAAGTCGAGTCAAAACAAACAATAAATTCCAAATATAAATAGAGTAATAATTCTTCTCTCACTCGACCCGACACATGCCGCCTAGTTAGGTCTTTTCAAAGTTAATTTGGAGGGAGTCATGGGGTCGTCATACAGGGTACTAAATGTTTCTATTACAATTTTTGAACACGAATCTGAAACTGCTGGCAGGCTATCAATATGCAATTGAGATCGATGGCGATTGCAATGCCCTGGGCTGCAAAAAAAACAGTGCGGTTCGTGAGAGTAAGGAAAATAGAAAAAGGCTTTTAAAATAATTACTTTATGGGGAAAATTAATAAATTATACATAACAAACATAAAATACAAATATAAATATAAAATTTCAATAATTAAATATTGTGTATATTAATTCTTATTAATTCATAACAGAATTCTTATTTGTTTTATATTTAAAATTTAAACTCCTGCCACGCACTGTTTGCAAATGCTAATTTCCCCCATCCAGTGATCATGCAAATGCAATATAATAAATCGGAATTCATATGCATCAATTACCAAGTGTATGTAATGGTGGTCACAGCTGATGTGAGCCGGCGGAATGTCCGTCTGTTTGCCTGAGAAACGCCAGGTACTAACACTATCCAGAATCGAAAGACCGCTTTGAACCGGTGTCAGTCAGTTTCCACTGGATTCGAATGATTTTCAATCAAAAATATTTAAGATCGTAAGTTAGAGATATATATTTTAATATTTTTTAACCTTTTTTATATTGTTTTAAGGGGGTTTCCTGAATTAGGAGGCAAAAAAAATCGATTTTTTTTTTTATTGCTTAAAACGATAGATAAACTATCTAAGAACATATCCCGAAAAATTCAATATTGACTTTAACATGCTGTAAAAAATATAAAAAGCGGTTTTCAACAACCGTTTTAGTCTATTTAGAAGAGAATTTAATTCTAAAGAGAATAAGCCTTTATTCGTTTCAATCGGTCAATAAGTTTTTTAGTTATCTTTCCCGCCAATTAGGAACTGCTGTGACGAGGCGCTTCAGTGAACTACTTATAAGTCCGCCATTTTGAATTTTTTTTTTTTTTTTAATTTATTTAAGCGCTTTAAATATGTATAAAAATATACCAAAAATTGCAACAAGCTTGGTCGTTTCTTTACCTTCCAAAAAAAAATGCGAAAAACAACTAATTTTTGGCCTCCTAATTCAGGAAACCCCCTTAAATTAAAAGAAAATGTGTCTACATATAAAAAGTAATGGTTATTTAATTCCTAAACAAATTCTATAGAATAAATTGTTATTTCTTGTCTTGTTTTGAGGCCATAAATTATTTTGGCTTTGCGTAATATTTACAAAAGATTTAAATCTATAAACGATTATAGCCTAAACCTTGATTAAACCTCTATACATTACCAAATAAATAAAAGTTTAGTTAGAAAATAATAAAATGACAAGTCACTGGTCCAAAGTGCGCTTTATTTGTGGCCTAAACACCCCGATTAAACCGCTTAACAGGACAATAATGTGGCCCTTGAGCTGTAAAACTTAACCCCCCACAGAGCCCATTATTTGATATCGTAACAGGGTACAGATATATCTATCCCTGGCACCAACTATTTGCCATAAGACCCTCCAGCGAGTACTAGCAAATACACAGAGTTTATGGAGTTGTAAACAAAACAGTAGCCCAAGGGCCCCTTTGTGTGCACATCGTTCAGATTCGTACTACTGTATACTATATAGTATATGGGTTATATTAGAATGCAGGCTGTTATAGCTGTCCGCAAATTGCACGAATTAGGCGCCTTTATTTACCGCATTTATATAACCATCAGCTGTGGGTAAATATAAACAAATAGGAGGAAGGCACCGGGAATATTTTATGGGGAAAACTAAAAACTAAATAAATAAACAATGAGTGGAACAAGAAGGAAAAAGTTACGAAATCAAAATAAATAGAATGTCAGGGGGAGGCATTAAATGTCGCACACGAACTGTGTTGCTGTGTGTATAATCCGAAAGATACAGCTAAGCGGAAGATACAGTTGCAGTTACAGCTGCAGTTACAGATACTACACTATATATATATGATATATATATACTATAGCTTACTATAATATTCTCGAAGAGCGTGCGTGATTCTCTTGACTGGCTTTCGACGTTAATATAGTGATAGTTATTGTTAAAAAGCCGTAACAGGCATTGATTATAATTTGCATGCATTTTGTAATTTGTATTAAATAATCGCAAAATGTTATAAAACAATTTGTAACAATGCGGCATAAGAAACAATTTTGCTTGTTTTATTTATGAAAGAATTTGGCAAGAAATGAGTTTCGTAGAAAATAAAATTATGATCCTTAAGCAAGCTCAAATATAAATACTTTTCTATTAATTACTTATTCTATAGTTCTCTATTTTGCCTTTTTTAAAATTTTTTATTTTCGATTAAATGAAAAATTCTTTTAAAAATCCACCGAATTCTTTGGAAAAAGTCTATCAAGGGCATTGCGTACATTTCCTGCTCTCCGACGTTGCACTTTTAATTTGTCGCATGTCGTTAAACAAAAAATACAACAAAAAAATAAAAAAAGAAAAACGAAAAAAACCCCACAACCACCCATCCCACCCACTCTCATTTGATTAAATAAAGAAACAGCATTTAATCAAAATGAGAAGAGCAAACACGCAGAGTACACACAGTATGCCACAACGTTCGCATTTCGTTCATTAAGCAAATAAATAAATGAGAAGGGTATTAAATTAATTAAATAAATAATATTTTCAGGAACAAATAAATAAATAACACATTTTATTGCGCAAAAAGGCAAACAATAAAATGTTGAGACGACACGCAAATGGAAGACTCGCTTTTTCGATGGCCGCCGAACGCCTTGGAGCCATTAAACCGAGAACTATACAATAATTCCCAGACTTACTTTTTCGATATTGGCCTTTAGAGCAGGGATAGGGATGACAAAGATATCGAATGCGATATTTTAGGGTATTATCTATGTAATATTTTTTACTTTGCTTTTCTTATTATACGCTTAAAATCAATATAAACCGATAAAATTTTACAAATCAAATTTTTGCAATCCTAAATAAATCGATATTCAGCTCCAGTACCAAATAATAAATAAGAAATACAAAATGTAAACTTTTTTTTGTATTTATTTATAATTATTAAGCAACTAAATAAATGAAATGAAATATATTTTCGAGGTAGAGATAATAAAAAGTAACAAATACAATTTTTCGATAGTTTTCGATACTTTTACTTTCACTATTTGTGCGAAATTTAGTTCCAGTACTAACTGGGGACAATAAGAAATTCAAAGTAATTTATTTATAATCCAGAAAAAATTATTATCGATTTTTTACAAATATTTGTCGATACTTTTGGCATCATCTTTTGTTCGATATTTAGCTCCAGTACCAAATAATAAATACGGAATACGGAATACAAAGTACGGATCATGGATCACGTGACCGAGGCCGGGACATGCTTCGCTGATTTGTCTTTATTATTTGCCTAAACCATTTTCAATTAGTTGTATGCCATAATTGATAGATTAGCTAAATATGGCAATCATGCAACGCTGATGAAGGTTGTCAGACTGTCGGATTGCCGGATTGCCAGATTACCGGACAGACTCCCTTTCGGGCCCAGGTAATTTGTGTGTAATTACGGCCATCCCATTACCTAATTGCCGGCTATCATTGTGTAAACGGTACGCTACGATGGTTATATATTTATTTATATATATATTTATATATTTTTAAGGAAGCTGAGCCGTTGTAAAGCGATCCGCGGATCACTTATCACGCCTGGTTGGAGCCAAATCAATGATCATCCAGTCGAGTGCGTAATTAGGAACTGTGAATATCCAGGGATCAAGATCTAGTGTCTGCGTCTCAAGTGTTCAAACTTGATTGTATTTCATATTCATAGAGAGATTTTTAGCGAATGATTATGAATATTATATACTATACTTTATGCTCTGATTGAAACAGTTGATGAGTGAATCGATCTAGGAAAAGAAATTTTATATTTTTAATTGAGTTTAATTAAGTTGTTGGGGTATTAATAAATGGGAAGTGATTCCTATCCAATTAGGTTTCATATACAAGAGAAAAATACAAATTAAAATCTGTATATAATATATAAATCTGTGATAAGTATATATAAAATATGTATTTAGATATGTTAAGGGTTATTACTATAAAATATAGTTAAGCCTAAAACAGAAAAAATCTAAAATTATGATACATTTAGTTTTAAAATTCTGTTAACTCGATTCCTATATATAAATATTTATTTAATGATGATTCATCCACACAAATTTAATACTAATTAAGACCTAATGAACATAAACTCCTAGTTCTGGCTTTTTTTTAATGAGCTCATTTGATTGGAAACTTGTTTAAAATTATGCTAAATAAACAAGCTTGATTTAGTGGCAATACATTCGATTTATGCTTTGTTTTTAGAATGGGTATTAATATTATTATAAATATGCAATCAATTAATATTTATTTTATACATTTTTAATATAAATATGAAAGCGTTTTAAATGCTTATTAAAAAGCAATGATAATTAAGATTGCTTTATGTTTAAAATTGTAAAAAAAGAATTTAGTGTTTATATTCAATTTTATATACATTTTGAACCTTTAGTGATTGTTTTAAATAAATATTAAGGTTATATTAATTAGCTAGCTAATTGAGCTAAATTTAAAAATTCATAGAAATGTGATTTCATTTTATTTTATATATTTTAATAGCAGAGAAGAAGTAAGTAGTAGAAGTAAACTCAATCGACTTAAGTGCAGAAAAAAAAGGGTTTTAGTTCGTAAATAAAAACAATTTAAAAAGTCTCTATATTTAAATTTAAATATTGAAAAATTCCTTAAAATTCCTGCTTGTTTTTCAAGGGTTCAAATTGAATTTCAAACCCCATTTATCGCGTAGTGTAGAGGCGGAAGGTCCCACCATATATATGAAAGCGTTAAGGCCCCTTTTGTGGTCTTTGTCTCAAAGTGTTAAAGCAAATTGACTGCATCACCCCTTTGGGGGCGTCATTCCTTAACCCCCTTAACCCTTGATGGCCCACTCCCACTCCCATGGCAGTTGCCAAAAGCCAGCCGACCGTGGCAAATAATAATAAAAAAATACTACGCTTTAAGGCACTCTCCGGCAAACAAGAAAGGCC
Organism: Drosophila bocki; assembly: GCA_008042715.1. NCBI lineage: Eukaryota > Metazoa > Arthropoda > Insecta > Diptera > Drosophilidae > Drosophila > Drosophila bocki. The sequence continues at coordinate 92,732 of VNJY01006744.1, read as the reverse complement.
CCTCAAAAATGTCACATTTGCTCAATTGATTAGCGAAGCGTTTACAGTGGCCCATAAAAGTTTGTGGACGCGTTAAATTGGCATTTATGACAGGCCATCGCATCGGATCAAAACCGTTTGGAATCTGGCTGGATATCTCTGGCTAACTGGTTGCGTCCGGTACTCCAGCCGTCTGCGGTTTTCATCCTATATATTTTGTATTGGACTTTTTTTTTGCGATTTGAATCGGATTTTCTAGCATTTACCTGCGAATCGCAAACACTTTGGCGGTGGAAAAGTTTTTCGTCAAGTTCGCGGTCAATTAATATGCAATTAGAGGCTGCTATCAATTTGCGCAAAATGTGCAATCAAATATGAGCCAGGCTTTACAATGCGTACGATTTTTTATTGTTTGTTTGACAAGTTTGTTTTTTAGCCAGGAAATTTTCCCTTCAATTGGAGCTTGATTAAATTTCAATAAGCGTTTTTTTCTCGATTTTATATTTGATTTTAGGAAATAGGAAAATTATGCTAAAGGTTTGTAAATATGTTTTCTGTTAGAAAGTTTATTGGTTACATTTTATAGTTTCTTTTTATGTCTGAAAAGTGCATAAATAATTACTTAACTAAAATATTTAACAATATTTAAGTTCTTATGATATTTTCACACACAATTTTGAGCTTATTATGTCACATTTAATTCAAGTTCTTTGCCTTTTCCCTTTTAGTAAGACATTGCGTATCCGCCCTGGTGGCCCAAAGGCTTTCAGGCTAACTGGTTCCAACTGGATATTGTTTTGCCTGGTTTTCCTACAAAAAAATCAAAGATCTGACTCCCCTTTAATAGCCACCACTCTGAGGTAAGAGTCGGATATAGACATTTCAATTGAAAATTGAGCCCAGTCATTGGCAATTAACACTATGGACATACATTAGAGTCCGGCTGGAACTTAATTGCCAGCCAGGCGAGGCAGGTGATTGCCTTAATTGATCTAGCTCTCAGTGTAGTGTTCCCCCCCTTAAAGCTAAGTACATATTCTCAGTCAACTTGTGGGAATGGAGAAGGGAGACTGTAGACTGGAGATTTGAGATTTGAGACTCCCATCGAGATGGAAAGCTAATGGGGGTGTGGCTTTTGGTTTTTAGGAATGCCAAAGCTGTAACAGGTTCATGGCAAAGAAACACAACAAAAAAAAAAACTAAATAAATAAATATGTTAAGAAACTAAACAAACCAAGAAAAATGATTGGATTTCCGCCTGGCTACAAGAACGACTAGGAAATGCTCTTTTTTTTAAGCAAAAAGAAAGCCTTAGAACAGGTTACCTTAGCTTATATTCAAGAGTTACCTGTAAGAAATTGTTTATTTCTAATTGAAAACTATAGAAAAAATGAAAAAACAAATCTATATAATTAAACAGATGAAAGTGACAGACATCGAGAATGTAAAAGGAATGCAGAGAGAAAGTTGCCTGGGTATAAACCCCGACAAGCTGTTAGCTTTAAGGAAATCCATGTACCCACAGGGAACACTAGATTTGATCTTTATATAGTATTGCACTTTGATCGACTCTGACCCTGCTAATCACGTACTCATGTTGTTGCTAAACTTAGCAGCAAGGTTGTTCTTTAACATAATGCATTCCACTGCGATCGGATCAGCTAACAAGAGAGTCTTGGAACCTGTATCAATCAGTTCTGCTTGGCTTCCTTCTCGCTGTAAACCGAGTATTAGGGTGGACCGTCTAATAAATTTACACGAAGAGAAATTTTAAGAGGTATGAGAATATCAAAGAATATTTAAAGAATATATTTAAGAAAATTAATTAAAGATAAAGAATATCAAACGAGAATTTAAATATGTTCAAGAACTAGAAAAGAGTTTAAGGAAATTTTAAATTTAATGAAAGCTGAGTGCATTTTAAATTTAAATTAAACAAGAATTAAAAATCAAACCTTAATTACAATGATTTAAATATTTACCCGTACAACAGTGCGTATGAGTGATATGCCCTCGCAGCATCCGAACCAGCAACAAGTTTAGGTGCGGATCACCCCAGAAAAAGAGCAGTTAAAGAGAGACTTGGCAAATCTAGTGGATATAGTGCTCTCTTTGTGGCTTCACCTGGTCAACTGGCTGCTGCAGAAACGTGCGGCAAAACCCAAGGCCAGTTTTGCGCAAACTGAAAGCGGACTCGGCATTCTAATTGAAATCCACTTACAAGCGGAGCTCCGCCTGCAGAGAATCACTATTAGAAACGCATACATTATAAAAAAAATATAAGAAATATATATGTATATAGAAAAAGTATGACAAAAGCAGGAACTGCGAGCAGGGGCGGCTGTGGGGATCAAGAAACTGCCAACCCTGAGATGGAGACGCAGACGTAGACCCTCTTGTTAGCCGGTTCTACAAAATAAAACCCATGTGCACGCATTTATGGCCGACTCTATGATGGCTTCTATTGCTATTCCAAAAAAAAAAAAAAAAACAAAATAATTCAAATAAAAATAAAACCTCAGCTCGTGTGTCTCTTTTTCCTGCGAAGCAATCATGTACATATATGTACGGGCTTTTTGAATTTCACGGCACATCTTATTAAATATTCTTTGTGCTGCTGCTGCTGCTGCTGCCTCGCCTTCTTCTTTCTTTGACAGCAAACACTCGGTACAGTGAAAACAAGGTCAATTGGGATATTAAAGGGAGTGAAATATAAATATTATACTTATTGTAGAAATATAGTATCAATACCACAAAGTCAATAATTGAATAATAAATAATATGTATTGATAGTTGGTTAAGTTTTTAACATAACCATTTTACCATAGTATATAACATATAAACATATAGTTTGTTACTTGTAGACATGATTTAGGTTAATTTAAAATTACCAGAGATTTGTTTGTGAGTTTCTCAAGCATTGTAATATGAATTGCAACCCTATTACTATAGAAAAAACATCCCATTCTTCAGATTAAATATTTATTGAGAGATTTAGGATTTGGTAGCATACTTTTGCGCTGCATTTTCATGGATTTAAAACAGTTATGAAATGTTTAATTATTTATTTTATTATTTTATTTATTAAAATTTGTCCAAGTTACATTCTCGTGCTGAGAAACTTTCCAATTCAAGAGAACTTTCTGAAATCCCTCGTTTAAATATCTCCCTTAAGGAGCACTCACTGTATTTCTTTGATATATAAACATATATTTTTTTTGGTTGAAGCAAACAAATCGGTCAACGGGCAACGTCCCCGGGCACGTTTTGTTTCTGCCAAAAACCCAAGAAGAAATAAAAAAAAAACAGTCGTTTAAACAAAGCTTCCGCAATGATTTGACTTCTTCGCGCTTTTTGTTATCGTTCACCAGATGGCCTTTTCCTTTATTTTTCTCTCAGTGATGGCGCTCCATCTTCTTGTGCTCTCGTCTTGGGCAATTTTTTATCAGAGATATTTCAAAAACCCCGCCGAGTTCGAAGAACTCTGAGCACATCGAAGAAACATAAACAAAGTCCGAAAAAAATACAAACAACAAAAATTTGCAAACAAAATGGCCGGCAGGTTTGTGTTCGATTCACATTAAAAACTATTAGAAGCGGTTCAGGGGCCGCTCGCTGATATTTTTTGTTGTTGTTGTTGATGTTGGCCAACTTCAAGTCGGCCGACTGCACAACACCCAACAGCCAGCGAATGAGCCAAAAAAACAAATACAATACAAAATACGAAGAAAAAAAAATGTAAAAACACCGAAAAACAACAAGAGCTCTGATCACTGGTATTTTTAGTATGTGGCGATGATTTACAAGGTGAACCGGTAAGGTAGCCAAGCCAGTTCAAATCCCCAAGCGCAGGTCGCTTCGGCTTCGGCCCCCTCTTAGCCCCCTCTTGACGGGATAGAGACCCACCTGCTCCACCGCAGACAAACATTTTGGATTTTTCAGATGCGGCGTGGATTTTTTGGCTAAATCAAAAATACCGATTCAAACCGTTTCAGCACAAATTCAAGCTTGAAAATAAAGAAAATTAAAAAAAAAACTGAAAAGAAGACGGCTTGAAATATTAAGTTAAATAATAATAAAGTAAAATAATAATAATAAATATAATAATACTAAGTAAAAATAATAATAACGATTTCTTAGGGACAAAATTGATAATAGAACGCGTAAAGAAAAAACTAATTCAATTAAACTTGGCATAAAAAAAATAAATGGTATCTAAAATAAATGAAACAAACTTTCCTAAGGCAGAAAATAAAATAAAAATAATAAAATACAATAAAAGAAACTAATTATATTTAAATTATATATTTATTTTAATTCCTTATGAAAAAAAAAACTATTTAAATAAATAACTTTTTGAGGAAACAATTAAAATAAAATATAAATACTGTTACAAGAAATAAAATTACATTAATATGAAATTCCCTAAACATTCAAATGAGATGAAGTGAATAAGTGAAATTTTTTAAATAAATATCTAAGCTTTTTCATACTTAAACTTATAAACTTATAAACATTCTTAAGAAAAAACTGAAATAGAAAAATCTCTTAAAAGGAAACAAATTTCATAAGAATTATATATTACCTTAACTATTTATTATTTTACTTAAAAAAGACTTATGGGTAGGCTAAATAATATTAGTAAAACTTTTTATAAGTATAATATTTCCCATAAAATAAAACTCTACTCTACTCTCTCTTTAAAAATTGTAAATTTTTAAAAATTATATAAAATTACTGGTACTTTTTGAGCTACCTTGATTTATTAAATTTCCTCTAAAAAATGCTTCTATATTCGCTGACTCATGGGTAGCCTTATCAATATGAAAGCCTTTATCATCTTTTGATTCCAATCGCGCAATCGTTATCTATATTGAAAGTGAGGTTTTCCCAAAATAAAATAAAATATGTCTAATTATAAAATCAGTTGAAGGATTTTTCTGCTTAATTGCTGTAAATAGTTAGAGTACTTAGATTAAGGTTACTATAATTCCCAGAAGAGTATTTAAAAGTCACTATTCTGCCCTGGATATCTCCTTTTTTTCTAATGAATGACGTCTGCATTGTGTTTAAGGGGAGATCACACACCAGAGAAACCAGAAGCTAATTAATAAACTAATAAAAATGCAACTTGAAATGCTTATCAAGCGGTTTGATTGCAAATTATTATTATTATCAAAATCGAGCGAGGAGAGTGAGTGACTCATGGCAAAAGAAAGGGGAATTACCCAAGCGAGAAAGGAGGTCCCGAAACAATTCTCCCAAAGGAAATCCTTCACTCCGTGTTGATTTTCGCCCCATCATCATCTCGTCAGCTGAAGCAGCGCTCGTGCCAAGTGCTCAATTCAATGTCTAAATATAAACAATTATAAATAAGCGGCTTAGTCAATTATTATTTGTTTATTGTTCTGGCGTAATTGTCTTGATATTTTATTCTCAGATTTTCGGCTCGATAAGGCCTCCCAACAGTTGCAGTCACAAATATTATAGATTTCCCCCCGGCGAAAGAAGAGGAGTTGTGTGTGACTGGGAAATCCCTTGACCCGATCATGTGACCAGGGAATGGAATGCCTTAACCGTCCTTGGCCTTCACATACATTTTGTGGCTCTCCTTTAACTCGTCTGCCTTGATTTTCTTCCCTATATTTGGGTTTATTTTATTTTCGTACTCGATTTGGGCTTAGGATATTGATATGAACCATTAATTTTCGGGCTAACAATATGGATCTTAATTCATTATTTTTCATTGTTCGACTTTACATCTATTTTGTGTATAATTCACTTAAAATTCTTGGTTATTGTTTGGCTTTTGTTAGGCTTTTTAGTTATTATTTGTATTATATTTTTATATTCGTTTGTTGTTTTTAAGAGAATTGTATAATTACCCGCATTACTCAGCTTTTTTTTTGTTCCGTTTGGTAAAGAATTCGTATATGGTAGCATCTACTTGGGGCCTGAAGGCTTATATTTTGGCAGTTAACTTATTGCGCATTTCTTAAAAACAACATTAATGGCGTTACAGAAGTCTAGAAAAATAGAAAGTGATTGATAAATGGTTTAAAATGATTTTTGATTAGTGTAATTGTAAATATTAACCTGTTTTACAAACTAATTCCATCTGCTTCATCAATATCCTTAATTGCACTATAATTCCCAACAGGTTCTAGCTAAAGCTTAGCGATTACTGAAAATCCTCTACTAAAGCAATTATAAGTCCCTGAAATATCCTCTCCAAAATATTTCCCTCTCCACATATTTCCACATTTTGCAATTTCCCTTTATTTTCTTGTCCTTGATTTCACAAATGTTTAACCCATTTTTAAAGTGCATCCATGATTCGGGGGTCACTAGTGGCGGTGGGCAACCGTCCTTCCTTTTTTTGAGACATTTCATTGCTGCTCCCGTTGTGGCTTGTTGTTTTTCGGATTGTTCAATTATTTTGTGTTGTTCTTGTTGTTATAGCCGCTTGGACGTGCTGCCTCCAACATAAATACATTTATATCTAGATATATGTTTGTTTATTGTGGAACTTTTGCTGCTGTTATTGTAATTTATCGACTCGGATGCTACGTGAGTGTTATTGAAAATGGTCATTTTGTCAGCACCTACACCTGCACACACACACACCTGACTTGTCGGGTTTAATGTATTCAAACATTGAACTTTTATATTGTTGCCGCAAGTGACCATAATGATGATGAGGAAGGGGCGTATCAGTTATGCGGGGCGTGGCAGCAACGGTTAATTGTTGTGCCTCCTATATTTATATATAAATAGAAACTTTTATATATTATTATAATACATATTTAAAAAAAAAGGGGGATCATAATTTACATCACTTATTATAGTTGCATTTTAAGGAGGAAAATTGTAAGCTTGTTGAAAAATATCTATAATGTTGTTGGAAATCTTTGAACCCAGTACACTTGAACAAAAAACTGATGGTTAAGATTATATATGTGTTTTAATTGTACTAGTAATTGTATTAGTAAATAACGAAAATATCGGAAACTTTGATATATCACATTTTTAATTATCGAAAAATATCGCAAATAGGGTTAGTTGATAAATCTATATTATCGAAAAATATTCTAAAAATTGTATTTTAATTATTTTTGTTTATTTTTACAATTATTTCGATCAAATATATTTAACAGAGTATTGCACAAACACAATTACTATATCTGTATTACTACGTTAAAATATCGATGTAGAAATCGACACATATTGACATATCGATATTTTCTTCCAAGAATAGTAAAAATATACATAAATGGTTGTTTATTAATATCAAAATGCTTAATTTTAGATATTCCTAGTTGGAAACCAAGCTCGAAGCTCGACTTACTTACGACTTGGTGGAAGTGTGAGCAAGATGGAATTTGAATTATATTTCAAACTCCCTTTATTTTTAATAATAAATTCTATTTAAATATATCATATTTAAGCCTAGTTTTTTGCTTAAATTTCTATATCTATGATTTTTGTCATTGATTTGTAAACATTTAACAGAAAAGTCTAAATTTGTGGAATATTTTTATATGCAAAACCTCAAGGAAAATGTATGGTCAACAATGGTTAAATTAAATTATAATTCACATGCAAACGGCGCGGCATTAAAATATGTGAACAACACAAGATATGTTAACAAGATATAGAAGCGACAGCTTTGGGGACAAGTGGACGGAATTATAACTATTATAAGAGCTGTCTAGCCTAGATTTTTGTTGTATTTTATCGTTATTTCTTTGAGGGAATTTCGCATATGGGAGTGGTTTTGATATTTTGACAGATTCCTTGCCAAAAGTTAATTGATTTTTTTTTGTCTTTTAAAAGAGAAGATTAATTTGGAAAGTGAAACAAAGTCATAATATTAATTTTATTATCACGCTTATTGCGTCTTGTTTTAATAATTTATTTATTGTTAATTTTAAGCAAAATCGTTGAACAAATTTCTCAAGAAAGCTGTAATAAATAAATCAATCAACATAAAAACTCGTTGCCTAATTGTGTGGAAAATGCAATCATTAAATGTTAATTTATGGCTTAATCATTGTAAAATATTTTTTGTTTGTGGCTGTAAGAAAACAAAAAAAAGAATACAATTGAAATTCTATTTTTAATCCCACCCCAAAAGCCAAAACAAAACTCGTTTCATTTTAAATATAGACAAACGATAAAGTGGACCGAATATTACGGGAGGAGAAACTCTTTTTGCTTCGATGCGACATTCATAAATTACCAAGTGTTTGGCATATTTTGATGGATCGCCACACCATTTGTCATAATGTTTGAATTAAAAGCCACAACAAACGCACGACACAGAAATGCCGAAAATAAAAACTGGTTTCGGTGCGATTCTCCCGCCCAGAAGACAGGCCTCCCCCAGACGGCTTCCAATTTTCAGCTTCCAAATTCCTAGATTAAAGACGACAATAAAACGTATATAAATTATAGTTTCGCAAGAGGGTCGAGTGAGCTTTTCATTGATTAGCAATAATTAAGCCAAGGGTTGAAGGGGTTTTGACCGGGTAGGACTTGGCACTTAGCACTAACGTGTTAATGGTCCACTCTAATGTCAGCATTAATTGAAACATGCAAACAATGTTCGAAATGTTATTTTCCCTAAATGCGATGTGATGACTGATCAAAGTCTGGCCCGGATCAGGGACTATATAGATTATAGATTATAGGACTGATGAATTTTGAATTGTGAATTTCACCTGCGACGATAGAGCAAACAAATATGGAGATTACCAATTAGATGGTTCGCAATTTGTTGCTAATTGCAATTTACATTAAGTGAAATAAATATTACGGAATTATATTGGAAACAAACTAAATAGTGTTCTCTGATGTTTGTTTAATTTTTTGCAATAATATTTGTATTTGTATTTTTTTACTTACCGTTTAATAGAAGGTTTAGCTCCATCTGAATGTCGTCTTTTCTTCGGTTTTTTTTTTTTTTTTTTTTTTGAGAAGCAGCTGTGCTAATTTTTTCCCGCTATTGTTTGGAAAAACTCACCCTGAGAGAGTCGAACAACGGCGAAAAAAAATACAAAATATATAAATATTGACTACATAAATGATATTTACCCACAAGTTACCAGTTGGAAAGAGTTTACTACGTCAATTTGTGTGGCGTGTGGCAATAGGGGGAAGGTCGTGAACACACGGCTTCATGGCGTATCTGGGAGTCTAGAATCTAGAATCTAGAATAATTCACCCAATGTCTATGGGTATCTGTGGATGTGTGTTCCTCAAGCGGAGCGCACAAGTGTATCTGGAAGTAACTGTGTTTTCTAGACATTGAAATGTACATAAAGTTCGCATTTGATAGCTAAGGCACGATCCCCCCCATTCACCCCCACTTTTGGCTCTATATCTATATATATTTGACGTTTCTTGCGATTACGAAACATATTCGGGGGCGGCTTCATTGATCTATGGTGGCAGAAAGGCGCTTGTCAAGTCGTTCCCCTATTCCGTTTTATTGTTAAGCTTTGCTTCTTGTATAACAGTACGATTAATTCGAGAAAATATATCGATAAAAATATCGTACTTAATTTTGTGTCAAAAATATTGTAGTTGGATTTATCGACATTTGAGGTAAGGATATATTTATATATATTCTCGTGTAAAATATGTTGTAAAGTGGGATATATATCGATATTAAAAACATCGAAGAATATAGATATTTCCTTAAAATCATTAGTTTGATATATCGATATTGAAAACCATAAAAATATAAATATATATCTTTATATGTATATTTTTTTACTTCATTATAAGAGTTCATCAAATTTACTTTATTAAAAATGACAGAAATTTAAAAATATCGTTGAAAATCGTTTAAGTATCGATATTAATAAATTAATATTTTAATAATATAATAAATTAATAATATTTATAAATGTTTATATAATTTTTATAAAACTCGTCAAGAATTATATACTATTAAAATGTGGATGAGAAGGACAAAAGGCTGAAAACTTAATGAGCTTCGGTGATTGCAAAATAACTCAGATCAATAATATACAATTAACTGGAACAGCACATTATTATTATAATTTTCTTTTTTGAGGGCCTTGCCAAAAGTACAAAACAAACAAAAAAAAGAAAAAGAAGCACAAAAACCAAGCTCCCAATTGGCCAATAAAATGTGGCATAAAAAGCCGCGGGCCTGGGCGACGAAATAAAAATTGCAATTGAAATGGATCCGAGCAAAAAGCGACATTCTTGTTTTCGGGGTGTGGCTTCCAGTTAATTCAAGATTTTCGATATTGAACTGGACAACAGTGGCCAGTGGCCACCACCGTGCCCTGACCACAGAATATTGCGCATACGCCACGTGCAGCCAAGCGGCCAAGTGAGCAATGTCAAAAAAAAGAAACATAAGAAACGGTTTAGAAAGGTTGCACTATTAAGATCAGAGCTCCAACTCGTCAAATCAATTAATTATTAATATGACTTGAGTAGAGCCGCATTTTTTCATAATTCAGACACAAGAAAAACATTGCTTTTGCTGCATTAAATTTTTGTTTTATTAATTATTAACAATTGGACTTGAGAAATAAGTGACTTGAGAAATAATAAGAAGTTGCTTTGCCTTTTTGGCTTTAAAAAACAGATAAAAGACTATCGAAATTTGCTAATTTTATGACACTTCGATAAGTTTCGATATCCGATAGAAAGCGGGCCAATAAATCGAATAGAAACTTTCGGATTGATAAATTAGGAAAGCTGTGACTTTTCTGTCTACTCAGAGTATATAAACTCGGATCCCTGATGGAATAATAAGAAATAAACTCAGTCTTTTGTTTATCGAGCTTCAGTCAAGAGCTCATTTTTATACTTTTTATTTTATTTAATTTTTATTTATGAATTTTGATTTCTTACTGTTTAACCTATTCCAGTTCAAGGCGCTTTAACTTTAGTTTTGTTTTTTTGAGAAACTTTGTTCAGTTGCAAGGACCCTTTCTTGTCTTCCTGTGGCTCTTGATTGATATCGTCTTTATGTTTAATTTAATTTTTCTTGTTTATTTGATCTTGATTTTTTATTAAAAGCCTGTGTAATTCCAGCTCCAGACTTAATACATTTAGGATTTATCAAATTTGATTTCTAACTGTTTAACCTATGTATCTTCTTTTTTTTTGAGAAACCTCTTACTTCAGCGATGACCCTATCTTGTCTTCCTAGTCTGTGGCTTGATAAGACTCTTAATTGATATCGTCTTTATGCTTTTAATAACTCTTTTCCTACTCTTGCCTCATTGTTTACTCCACTCGTTCATTCAGGCATTCCGACTAATAGCACAAACGACCTGTCGTCGAGCTTATGTAATTGTTTGCCTGGCCTTTGTCTTCACTGTACCCGCGCCTGCTCCCTGCTCGACGGAACAGTGGCACCCGGTTAATGTACGTCCTTGACCATCATGGCACTAGTTGGCAGGCCAAGAAAACGCACACAGCAGCAGCAGTCGGTCGATGTCGATGCTTTTGGCCGTTCTTTGCCATGCAACTGCATCGGCTTGGCTCGGCTCCGATCGTATCGGATCGTATCGGAACGTATTGGATCGGTTTATTTTTCGGAGACCAAACCGATCCGACCAGTTTGCAGTTTAGCGATTGCAAGATTTATTTATAGACTCTGGAACTGGCACTGCACCGACTGCTGCACTGGCTCTTAACCTCCATTTGGGACACGCGGCGTATGAGTTATGTCGATTGCGGTTCACTGCAAATTATGCGACACGACTGTTGCGGTGCGGTTTCTTAAGAAAATAAAAAACAAAATAATCAGCTAAGACGGACATTATTATTGTCAAAGAATATTATTGAGAGATCCTGAAAAAATATGTCCTCCATTACTTAATACCCTTGCAGACAGAGGAACCTCGATGATGATGATATCTGGAACTATTTATTTTTAAGATTTATCATATATATTATTTATTGACCTAGAAACTGTATTTGAATATTATAAAACTGATTTTCTCAAATATATTAGTAAACAAATTTTATAGTAAATAAAATAATGATTGTGTACAAAAATTGTTCAATTAATTATTCAATGAATTTACTAATTCCCTTAATAATTATTTTAAAAAAATTTTAAGAAAATATTTACTTTAGAGTTAAAAATAACAACTAAACCTATTTAAAAATGAATCAAGAATTGACCAAGTTCCCTGTTCCTAACAGGTAACATCAAGTCGTTATCCTGGCATGTCCCATGTTAAAGCCAACTTAAGACTTGGCCAAAACTTGTGGTGGGGATTCTTCTCGGCACTTTTTGGTCGGTAAATCAGCACAAATGGTGTCACATTTTGGCCAGCTGCTGGACGATGGCCGATGGCCGATATCCGATGCCAGCAAATCGTCTTAATGCGCTGATAACCCGACTTGGCCCGACTTAACTCAGCCGAGTCGAGGCGGAGGCGAACCCAAACCCAGACCCAGACCCAAACCCAACCCAACCCGACCGAACCGAACTGAGCCGGGCCGGGCGAACGGTCCACCGATTCTAGTTTCAACCGGCGCCAAGCGGTTTCTGGCTGTTTTTCGATCCACGTCTCAGTCGCCGTCGCCGCCTGGCCGCCTTGCCGGTTTTCAATAATATTTATTTACATACCCTCGATCGGGGTATTACGGTGACAGCCCGACGTTTGGTGGTAGTGGGTACCTAGTACAGTCGTTCCTTGTCCCTGGATTTTGCATTAATTGTGTAACTTTTGAGGAATTTTAAAGCTGTTAATAGCGTATTTAAAAAAATATATGTATATTTTATATAAAAAAATTAAAAATTATAAACTGGAGTTTGTAGATAGTAGAGGGTCTTGAAAGTATGACTACTTATATCTATAACAATTTTCTTGGAATTATTTAAACTTGAGAAAAAGGATCTTCCGCTTGTCTGTATTTTCTTAGATTTTAAGATTAATGTGAAAGTATATAAGAAACTTAGCTAAAAAATTCGTTTAGAAGATAATTTTAATATTTTAAATATTTAAAAATTCATTATGAAACTATCTTTTTAACTTTAAAAGTGTCTAGATATAGACAACTTAAACAAGACTTGACTAATGCTTGGTTGAACATATTGAGCATTTGCTGGAAGAGGTCAGGGCTTTGTTTCTAGAAGGAATTCGGTAAATAATTACCAAATTAAATGCTACATACATTGACTGATATTGAAATATTAAAATTAATATAGCTAATATATTTTTAATATTTAAAAATAGTTATAAGAATATCTATTTCATTTTAAACTTGGCTTAAACTTTCTATGTAAATCACACATGAGGCAGGACTTTGGGCAGCTTAACTCCAAAAAGGGTTTCAGTAAATAAATACTTTATTAATTTTTTAAATATATTTTACATTTTTACTATAAACCCTGTCCCATTCTTCAAAAACTAACCATTTAATTCAAAACCTATAACTCCTAAGAGTTTCTTTTACTTACACAATCTAGTTTCTATCAAACAATCAATTTTTCCAGACTTTTCTCACATTTTCTTTGGCTGCTTTTAGCAGACCTTTCCTTCATCTATTATCTTATTATCCACATCTCATTAAACGATTTTTCCCAACCCATTTTCCGCAAGAGTATCTAGTATTTTTCAACTATCAATATCGGGCCTCTTCCCCCACTAGTTTCGTGTGGCGTGTTTTCGCTTGGAATCGGCGCTAAGCCAGACCGTGCTGGCTGTGGACAAAGACAATTGGAAGATTGATGGCTGCTCCACGGCTGGCTAATGATTCAAAGCGACCGTTCCGTACCGCTAAGCCACCTCGATCCGTACTTAACCATTCTGATCCGTTTCATTCCGAACCGATCGGTCGATCGGTCGGGCCTCCGATCTAACTAGACCCATTTACCGTTGCGTCTCGTGGACTTCTTGGCTCGCAATCGTGGCTTCCAGTGGGGTTTGCTTTGGGTTTCTCTCTTGGGTTGGGCATTGTTGGCACTATATTTTATATACATACATATATGGAGTTTGATATGGCAAAAGTCTCCAGTCTCGGAAGCTAATTTATACAAAAAGCGTATCAAGCAAAGAATCAATATTTGTTTATGTTTAAGCTTAAGAATAAGAGTTATTTTATGCTATTTTATATCTTTAAAAAATTCGCCATTTAATAATGATATTTACTTTTCATAATTATGGTTCTTCTGGGGAGTTTTACTTACTTGCCACCCATAAACAAAAATTAATTAGAATATGGTATCAATCGTTAAATCTCGAACTAAAGTACCCCACTCCAACGTAAAGATTGCGTTAATAAATAATGATTCACTCGCACCCACTCAAAGCCCAGATCCCTGAAACTGGACCCATCCAAACAGACCAGAGATTCGCTCGAATGGAGGGGCCCAGACATGCCACTTGGGAGTTTGTTCGGTGGATCGCTGGATCGCGGCGGCTGCAAACCAATTGGGTCCGGCGCAGAGCGGTCTCCCCGCTGCAGCTGTATGAGTGGTTGGCCAAGTGTTAATTGTTCTTAGCCATTATTAATTGATTGAATTAATAAATGAATGAATGAATGAGACGAGAGACGAATCGAATCGAATGTGTATTGCTGCAGATGATGAAATGATTATGATTATGACGATACAAGGCAGTGAACTTGAGGAGGTTATCAAAGACTTAAATTCAAGTGCGGTAGCCAGGGGGCGACAAAGCAAATAGTACACCCGTATATTCATCCTCAGTCTGAGTGACCCACATGGGTGCCACGCATATCCCTGACGCGAGTTTTTTGTCGCTTTTCGCGGCAATAGATTTATGGTTCATGTGAAGCTCATAAAGTGATTTGCAATTTGCTAAAGCCAAACACACAAGTGCAAACAGTGAAGCGCGGAGAAGAGCCAAACGATTCTAACGCACTCTTATCGCACCGAAAAGATCCCCCAGATTTAGTAGATCTCACACAGGGCTCACAGATTTCCTTTGGCTTAGTCAGAGGGGCTCTCTGCACTGGCAGAAAATTAAATAGATGTTAATTAGGTTAGTTTGAGAATCAAGTTCTAGGTGTTTTATTGGCAAATGATATGCTTTCTTCCTCTAAATGAAATTGGAATATCAAGAATAACATTTTTTCTTGTCTCCCAAGAGTTTGTTTTAGTTTCTACTTTAGAAATTGTATCAAAAAATATGAAATTATGTTTTTTTAAATGTAATAACTTTAAATAAAATATAGTTTGCATAAAGTTCTATAAAAATGTGTGTATCTCAACCTTTCTAGATCTTTATAACTAAGTTTTAGGATCTTAGATATTGATACTTCTTTCAGACCTGCAGAACTAGTTTACATTCCGAAATAAACATACATTCCATTGGGCGTACATTTAAATAATTCTTCCATAAACCGAGTTCCAGTCGGTAAAGTTCGTCTGTCTATCTTATCTTGGCCAGCGGGTTTATCTTTCGCGTTAGTCAGCCACCAGCCATAAGAGGCTGAAAAGAGTTAAGTATCTTGTGATGACTGGTGAGGATTTTGTCTTTGTTTTTTTTTTGGGGTTTTTCTTGTCATTGCCATTAGGCGGGGGAGGTTATGCAATTTCATACAGATTTGATTAATGAGAATATATAGAATCTAGTATAGATATTTGCACGTGTCGCGCCTCCAATTAGCGCCCCATCGTATGTACGTAGTTACAGCTATCATGTGGTGTCTACGCTGTAATTGCATAACCCATTATGAAGTAAAGATCTCACATACTTGCATCCGGGTGACGCATTCAGGAGGCCAAATGAATCAGTCTACGCTATATAGTATAGCACGCAGCCGATCTTAACAGAATCAGCTTGGGGCAGATCAGTGCAGATTGTGGTTGGGGTATTTAATTGAAATGTGAAATGTGTCTAATAAATAAATTGACAATTAAACGAGGGACGAGGATCGAGTCGAGCCCAACCATTTCCCCCAAGATCTGTGGATCTCTTTACTATATATATGTACACCCATGATACGCACACAAGATTGATATGTTTGTTGTTGGTCCGCCTTCAAGTTAAAAGCAGGCCTGCAGTTTTTGTAGTATTATTCCATCAGGATCAATTACGCAGTGAAAAGTATCTTCAGCTTCAGACTCTTTAGATCTTGTAAGAGATTTGCAAGAAAAATATTTTTAAGAGTTTTTCAACACGATATGGGTTATTAGACGACCTTGAAATTGAGTTTAACGAACCTCTCGTATCGCTGAATAGCTCATTTAGGCTTATTTACACAACAGAATAAGTAAGTATCTAGACTTTCAGCTTAAGCAGGCAACCAGAAATGAACCTAAAATCCAAAAGCAAAAAAAAAAAACGTTCTATAGACCGAATTTCAAGCAGATTCTGGCTAACGAAGAAGGCCAAAACATTGCGGATATGCTTAGAGATTCGCAATTTGTGCTCGCATCTGCTTATCCATATAGAATATGTATATATAGACATATATATGATGCTTGATTGTGACGTCAGGGCAAGATGACGAAAAGCGAAAACCGAAAGCCGAATAACGAAAACCGATCCGAAATTGAGACAACAATAAACGACAACGTCGTTCGTTTAAGCAAACAAATAAATAATTAATAAATTAAAAATGAAACGATAAAAAAAAATTGCTTGATGGCTCGTCTGACTTTTGTTTTTTCGCTCAATTGCCATGGGATATGGTTATAAGGCGCAAGTATGTATGTATGTATATATATGGGGAGGTAGGTATATGGGATGTATATCGGTGGCTTTTGTTTTGTTTGCCGATCTGTTTGTTTGTTGTTTTGCATTAAACAATTGACGCACTCCCCTGGCAGTGACATACATACAAAAAGTGATGAGAGTTGCACCGCTCCGATTTCTGGGCTCTATTATCAGTAGAAAAAAACCATAAATAAAGCAGGCTACAGGGCAAGCATTAGGAAGAGTCATCGCCATAAGGCACCCGTGCGGCTACGTAATATTGAAACCTGAGAATATTACGTAGCCGCACGGGTGGCTTATGGCGATGACTCTTCCTAATGGTTTTTTCCTGATCGCTCAGGACCTTTAGCTGTGACTGGTTTTTGTTTTGAAGCCCAATAATCTATTTAATCTTTTATTCCATTCCATTTTCTATGTTTCAGTTTATTTCATTTGCTTCTTATTTTACATTCCATATTATCCTAACCTTACAATTAACCCATTCTATGCGAAATGGATGATATTATAATTTTTTCTGTTTTGTATTTAGGGTTCCTATTCCATTTTACCATATTCCCCGGTTTTTTTAATCTCGTTATCCTTAACCTACATTCCAGTTGCCATATTCCCTATCTCATTATCCTTTTAATTAAGTTATTAAATGGTTTATTAAATGACATGGAACTTAAATAATGTAATTATTATGCAACTTTTTATATCCTTTATTCCACACATCCCGGATTCCATATTCCACATACCCCACTTCCCATATTCCAGTATTCCACATACACTTACCTTTCATTTTTCCCATATTCCACATATCCCTCGATTTATCAATGGCGTTGCGCCAATTGTTGTCTCATCTCTTCCATTAACGGCAATTATCGGCAATTATTGAATTAAGATGTGCTAAAAAAAAGATGTATATAAAAATTTGCATGGCGAGAGGATGGGGGAAGAGAGGAAGTGGCGATATCGGTGCCGTTAAATCCAATTTTCAATATACACACAAACACAGACTCACACACAGGAGCACTCCACAAAAGTGGGCGTGGCGTCGGCATCCGATAATTTCTAATGAAAGTTGAAAAGCGCCGCTTAAAGCGATTGGCTGGCGTGTGAATCCCACCGATGATCGAGCCGCAACCCGCGGCGAACACGTTCGAAGCGGGGGCGAACTTACCGACGGCGATGCTGCGCCGTCGACTGAGATACAGTGGAGCTAAATGTATTAACTCCACTTCAATAGTAAGCCACTGATCGATTAACTTGTTGACAGACCATAGTAATAACCAGAATATATGTATTATTAGGCATGGCCCCATATTTATAAGTGGGTTTGTTATACATATATTCCTGGTATAGATTATAGTCCTTATTTAAAACCTTTAGCACTGGAAATTAGTAGAGGATCATTTTTAGTCATGTTTAAAATAATCCAAATCCTAAACCTGATCCTGTATGAAAATAAATCAAATAAATATCCATCTCACTTGTTTCCCTAAGGTAAATAAGATCAACGAAATAGGTTATTTTTTAAGATAAAATAGCATTCAGCGGTAATAATAATAAGAAACTATTAGGGAATATTATCTTATATCAACATTATATTTATTTTGTATGCATAATTATTTGCTTTAGAAAAACAAGATAAACACAATTTGCTTTAATACTTTCCTTTCTTAATATTTGCCCAAGTAATTTGTGCAAGTTAACGAATTCTCAAGCAAATAGTGCTCACTTCGTGCTCATTTGAGCCCACAGTGCGATGCTGCGCTGCAAACACACACACACACACACACACACACACGAACACGGCAAGCACCTCCAAGCTGAGCAGAAGAAACAGCCAAAAGCAAACAACCGAAAAAAAAAGCTCGTGATCCGTGCGCCCGCGCTCACTTTTCCGCCGCTCTTCTGCCGCCAGCGCCTATGCCGGCGCCGACGGCGACTGCGACGCCGACGGCATGCAAACAGGATCTGAGCGTATATTACGTAGCGGTCGGCTTTAAGCCAACATCATTCCCAAAGCGAACGGCCAGCGATCAACGTTTAGCCAGCGCCAGCAGCCCCTACGAAAAAAAAAGCGCTAATACGCCAAAAACAACAACAACAACAAACACGGCCTGAGAGCGATAACGAGCAGCTGATTTTTTTTATTATCTCGTATCGCATCTTCACAACAACAACAGCAACTGCAACTGTGACTCCCGCAGCAGCAGCAGCAAAAACAACAAGCAAAGCCAAAGTGAAGTGAACTCTGCTCTCGCGCGACTTCGGCTCTCGCAACTCCTCGGCAAGCGCTTCGGCCACGACTTCGGCTTCGGCTCAGTCACTTCGGCAGCGACTTCGGCGACCTCGGGTCGCATCGTAAATTACTTGCAAAGTTAATTTTAGTCTCGGCTTTTAATACCGTTTTAGTGCGTTTTCGAGTTGGTCGTGCTATTTCCCCGCTCCGAAAACTGAAAAACTCGAAACAACATAACAATTTTCCAAGAGACTGCAAAATCCGCAAAAACCGTAAAATCCGCAAAAACCGAACCCTGATAAGAAAGTTCCAAACAAAATAACGGCAACGGAGGAAGAGTCCCTAAATATTAATGTGACTGTTTCTTGGTGACATATCCTGGTTTCCATTATATTTTTTTTTCGGCTCTTCTAAAATTTTTTGTTTTCCAACGGAAATGTAAATCATTCGCCCCCGCCGTGAATTTGACCCGCGCTTCCTGCTTTTACTGAAAACAAATCAAGAACTGTTTCTCTTCTTTTTTTTTTTTTTGCGCTGACAATTACATTAAATTGTCGAAATAAAATTTGAAAAACCAACAACAAATATCATAATTTACGAAATAAAAAATACAAAAAACGCGCTCACACAACACAAACAGAAACGGCAGAAACGCATTAAAAGACGGAAGTGGATTTTCGCTAAGCGGCAAAGCGGCGCATCCTGTTTTGGGCTTTCCCACAAAAAAACGCTTATACACACACACACATACAATCCGGCGGCGCACACATATACAAAGTTCGGATTCGTGTGTGGCTCAGGCTCACGTATAGGAGCTTTAACGGTAAGTGTTAGAGGCTACACGCCTTTACTATTAAAACGGTTAAATATGTAACGGGAATCGAGGCAGGGTTCTAAAAGTCCTTTTTAAAATTATTAAGGAAGAACGTAAAATATTTTATATAAAAGTTACATAATTAAAAAAGATGGATAAAGACAACAAAAATGAGTGAACTTCAAATTAAAAAGTAGTATAAATATGGGAACTCCTAGAAAAAATGATAAAATCTTAAAAAATTATGAAAGTTTTAGAAAACCGTTTCAAAATTAAAAAAAATTTGTTTAATTCATTTAATAAAACGTTAGCCTTAAGGGGAATAGAGACATAAAAAATATATATATTTAATAAAATTATAAATTAATAAAATAATTTATGAAATGCTTTAAATATCTATGATAAACATTCACAAATTGCTTTTCCTCTTTTTACTGATTTATAAAGCCTACATTTTTTTATTAGTATTATTTTTTTTAATTTATAAACTGCTAACAAATTGTATTCTATCAATAGCCAAAGGCTAATAGAAAATGTTACATGCAAACCAATTAAGGTATTGATCTTTAAAAGACACAGCTGTCACAAGGACCATTAATTAGCGTTGTAAACACTTTCAAGTTGAGAAATAAATAAGAAAACCTCTTAATCATGAGAATCATTTTGCAAACTTTCGACTTCACAACCAAAACCAACTGGCGACTCAAGGCAAAAAATAAATAAATAAACAAATGCATAAACTTTGGCGGCGGTTTCGCTTGGGACTAGAAATAAAAAAAATAAAAAACAAAGCAGAAAAATTACGAAAACAGAAAAGTGGGAATTTTATGAGGTAATTCTAAGTAGGCGTGGCAAATATGGGGTTAATACCGTCTTATTTTTACGATAAACTCTATAATTCAAGATATGTATAGATAAAGACAGATTTAAGTAAACTATAAAAAGGAGATTTCGAAATATGTGCTTAGAAATATTATTATTATTATTTAATCAAAAAATAAATCAAGGAAATATTTAAACTGCAAGCTCCATTTTTAAAGTTAATACTTACTATGCAGAAAACAAAGTCTCTTAACTCACCTTAACTGGGTTATATAGTATTATTCAGATATTTGCACTATTTATGTCACCAAAAAAAGCGAGTGGGTGGTCCTACGCTTATACACATACACACACCCACAACCACCCACAGCAGCAGCTGGGCCAAAATATGGCCATGTGACTGTATCTGATGGATACGTTTCAAGTATTCCGATTTGGGATTTCGCAGGGCGTACGTCGACGCTACGTTGAATTTTTTTTTGGCATGCGCAGTGCGGAGACACGGGCGTTATTTAAGCGTCCGGCGCGCATGCGCAGCTTGTCAATCGGAGACGAGACGACTCCTAAGGGGCTTATAAAAAGGCAGCTCACACATCTGGCGCCCCCGGGGATCAGCATAGAAAACTTTCACTAGCTACATATCTGGCTATATCTGGGGATCCATGCCAGAGTTTCGAGTTTTCGCGCGTTGAAGATGCGTTGCAGGCGGAAATCCGCACACAAATTGCCCACTTCCAATTGCAATTTGCATAAATGTTACGATAACAAATCACCTAGAAGTGGGGGCAGAAATAGAAACAGCAAAAAACAACTGCAACTAATACTAAAGTTCTAATTAAAAGTGCTTGCCGAGGGGCAAAAAAAAACTAATTAACATTTTTCAAGCGCAGAGTGAGCTAACAGAGAAACAAAAGTTAAGTAAATAAAGGTGAGAAAATCAATTCATGACGATAGCGGCAAGTCAAGTGCCCACTTGAGTGGAAAATCAATGCACTTCCGCAAAAAGTCAGCAAACACAGGCAAACATACAGATACAGATACAGATACAGATATAGCCGATAGATACATCCGCAGATCCAGATACAAATCAGAAACAAGCTCCGTTTTTTGTATTTTTTTTTTTCATTATGAAATATTTATGGCACAAAAAGTCGCACAATACTTAGCTGTGGAAAATGTTTTAACGGTAACAACGGGTATTAGAACACGCTGGGTATTAGCACAGCTTTATTTAATTAATTATTAAGCCTAACAACTCAACTCCCCTCCCCAGAGATTATCTAACCCGAAAAATAGGTATATATTCGAGCAATTATTTCAACGCTTTGCTGGCAATTAAAATCTGTTGCTCAATTAAACTATAAACTTAACTAATTATATAACTGAATAACAGTCGGCTTCAATGGGAATTCTATAAATTTTATGCATATTTTCCACCTTCCCCCTGCAATGCAATCAGTAAATATTTTGTGTAAACAATGGTTACAAAATTTTTTAAAGGCAGCAATTGTTACAACCTGTTGTTAAATAAAATAAGAAATTATTCAATTAATTAAATAACTTAAATAGGAAAAAGACAGTCAATAAATTTATTATGATCAAAGCCTTTTGATCAGAAACTTGGCCATATATCTAGACTATATAACATGGCCATAAATTCAAACCAAACACTGACGGTATCGAGACACGGTAAACACCATTAAAAATAGATGAAAACGAATGCCCGAATTATGGGCTTAACTGTTCTAGATCTTATGACTAAAATGTCCGGCTAGACGTGTCCATTAATCAATCAGGAATATAGCTGAGAAAGCGATAAATTATAGACACCACTTGACTTGATCAGAAACAAAAAAAAAATCTGAATTTATTGGTGTGCACAGCCATATAGATATAGATTGTGATATATCGGGTTCCTTTTGTTTCTGGCTAAGCCCAGACAGGTGAAAACTTTTGCCAGGCTTAATGTATTATTATTTTATAATACATATATATCTCTTTTTTAAATATTTCATATATATATATTCATTTTGGAAAGGCTGTTGACGTTGAAAAAACAGCGAAACAACTGCAAATGCTGATAATAATTTAGCTACCTGTCCGTCCGGCCGTCTGTCTGTCTGTCTGTCTTGCATATAGCTCCTATATGTATATATCTCATGTTGATATCGTTTTGCGATCGTTTACACAGCAATTTGTTCGCTCCGTTTCTTCGTAAATGACGGCTGGCGGCGGCAAAAGACAGCATCTTGACTTTATTACTCATACGCACCGTGTGCCCAAGTGCACATGTTGGGCCTCCTTGGCACGGCCAGTGCCAAATAGACCCGCAAATATTTACACCCCCGTCCGTGTGTGCTAATACACTGGCCAAATACTCCTAGCCTTTTGTCTGTCTGTATTTTCAGCCTGGCAAATTAGCATCAAAACCTAAAGGCAGCTCCCAACTGGAGCGTCTGTCTTCCTTGGCTGGTATCGTATTATCGCTTCATTAAAGTTGGCAACAACACACAAACAGCCTCGCCCAAAAAAAAACGATTGTCGTCACGATCAGCGATCGGAAATCACTCAATTTTGAATTGGAACACAAAAAAACACACACACAAAGCAAGGTGTCATTAGTCGAGTCAGTCGATTTGCATTTCGCAGAAAAGCAGAGCCAAAAGTCACACTTGATACCAGCAAATGGATAAAATAGTGGTAGACATAAACATCAGATGTAGCTTGATAATCGTGCTCTGAATATAGAATTCTCTGGAAGCATTAGTTGATGATTTTACCCAGAAC
The DNA here is from genome assembly GCA_008042715.1 of Drosophila bocki. Lineage (NCBI taxonomy): Eukaryota > Metazoa > Arthropoda > Insecta > Diptera > Drosophilidae > Drosophila > Drosophila bocki. The sequence continues at coordinate 69,409 of VNJY01006744.1, read as the reverse complement.
TTGCTAAGACTGATTAGCCAACTGTCTGTGTCGGGTGAAGTAATTTATGGTTCCATTTAATATTTATTTAATGTCCTATGCCATTCACCTAATGATAATTCTTCTTAATGATAATACAACTTTTTTTTGTTTTGAAAAATAAGCCCAAGGCAAAGCGTAAGCTTGAAAGAAACACTTTTGTATTAAAATAAATGCTTAATTACGGTTAAATATTTATTTTAAAATATTAAAAAAAAAACAGCTTAGATTAGATTTCATTTTCATAAATTTAATATATATATAACCTAAATAAAGCAATGTTTAATCTCATATAAAAATATATAATTACTTCCAAAATATAGAATTTCCGTAGAATATAAAATATTAAATACTTTTAATTATTTTAAACCTTAAATTATTAATAATAATATTTGTAATATTAATAATTGCTTGAATAACTATTCACTTTAACTGCGAATTTTATTTTATTTTAACTTTACTTTACTTTAACTTTAAATTTAAAACTTTTTCCCCTAGTTTCATCTAATTTCTACATTAAATTCTAAACTTATTTTTGACTAACCCATTAAATTCCCAACTTAATTCTTGACATACTTAAAAAACTTTTCCAAATATTCTAAGCTTTATTATCTTAATTTCTACAGTAAATTCTTAGCTTGACTTAGTTGACCTTTATTTGAAAATTAAATTCTTAATTTAATCATCAGAAATGTGCTAGTTCTTACATTAAATTCTAACCTTAATATCTTTTGCTATAAATTCTAAAGTTTATCCTCTGAATTACTCTTAATTTAAACACTTACTTCTTAGCTTAAGAGTAATACCTTATTAAATGTCGCAACAAAACAATTGATTAAATCCAACTCCCATATTGCATAAGCCAACGAAAACGGCAGCCCATAATCCGAGGCGAAAATAATACAGAAAAATAAAGCTAAAACTTGTTTACATCGATACACACCAGTGGCGTATAGACCGAGATTTATATATATATGTATATATATATCTTTATGTATGCATGTCTCTTTTTTTTCTGTTGAGTTTCTTTTGTGAATGAAATTAACATGCTTGTAACCTTTAGAATCGGAGTTTCAAGGCACATCATCATCATATATAATATATACTATATTTATATACTTGTAAACCGGAGTCAAAACTTTCCACTAAGTAGCTGGCAATGAGAGCTGGATCTGGCTTTCACCCAAAAAAATAAAGAAAAAAGAGAAGAAACATATATCAAATGCAGACTAGAGAGTTACAACTTTAAAAAAATGCGGTAGTAGCTGACTAGGCAGTGATCATCATCGCTAAAAGATAAGGCACTGCTGCCAGTTTTATGATCAGGTTTTTATTGTTATTTATAGCCAAATAATTACCAGCTCCCTACCCGATAAGCGGACACCATATGACCGGCAGAGGTAGCCACGTAGCGTGGCTGATGAATCCGAATCCGATTCCCATTCCCATTCCCATTCCTAGAGAGCATCTAACAGATAAGATTTCGTATTCGCATTCGTATTTCATAATATCTCACAACCAGCAGCAGCGGGTGATATGATAGTGCCTGGTAGTAGCGTCTCAATGGCAAACATTGAACTTTGATGTGCTGCCCCGATTATATAACACGTTCATTATGCCCCATTAACTCCCTATCCAGATCGTTAGATATATGTTTGTGTGTATATATTTCTTTTTTGGGGCCTTTCCCATCAATTTTTACGACGCAGAAAAATACAAAAATTGTGTTTAAGCCGCAGGCTGCAGAAGCGGATCTTTGATTTATTTGTACAATTATTTTTTTTTGGCAAAATAAAAGACAGGTGACAGGGCATATTTCTACCTGATTTTTAGCTGTCTTAGATCTCTTGTGTGTGTTATCCCAATGCGGCGGCGGAGGCCATAATCTTTTCACGCTAAAATTCTGTCCAAAAAAAAAAAATAGAACCCAAACAATGTGGGTTAAGCAAAGAAATAACTAAAAGTGTGTCTGTGCCTGGTAATTATTCTTAGGCTCATAAAGAGACAACAGCAGCAGCAGCAGAAACAGAAACAGAAATTTATAGTTTTATAGTTGACGCTGCTGAAGCGGAAGTTATTATGACAGATAAAAAAAATAATAATAAATAAAGCCAGGCCAGCAGCGTAAACAACTAACTGAAAACGAATCTGTAGCGGCCACGGGAAAAAATTCAATTGGAATTGAGCAAAAAGTTGAAAACTGAGAATGAAAATGAAAATGAAGCTCAATGTTGGCACTTTTTTCTAAACTTTTTTTTTTTTGTTGCTACTAATTGCATTCTAATCGCGAACGAAGGTCTCGGTCTTGGCCATTTTTAGTTTAGTTTTGTGCTGTATTACGCTATTATTTGTTGGGTTTCTGTATATTTTTTTTTTGTTGGTTGTTGTGGGAAGCAGTTGACCAAGATGTGCAAAAAAAATGTATATATATTTTTTATATATACAAATGCACAGTGGCTACGACGGCGTATGAGAAATATTTTGCTAGCCAACAGTGCGTACGCGTGATCTTGGCTTGAGGAGAGAAATTAATTCTTAAATAATTATGTTTTCTTCTCAGTTTAATTATTTCTACATGGGTTTTGGCTTTGATGATCGTTGCCTTTTCTTTTTTTATATAAAATATATTAAATTAAAAATAAATATATAAAATAAATAATGAAAGATTAAATTATAAAATAATAAACTAAATTAAAAATGTTATAAATGTTCTTTTAACTTGAATATAAAATGAAAAAATAAATATTTATAAAATTTAAAATATTTTAAAGTGGCTTTAGACTTATTAAAAAAAATATATATATAACTTCTTTTATTCCGAACCCATTCGATAAAAATCTTTTAAAGACCCTAAAAACTATCGATTTTTTCCCTTCTAGAACCTTTCACTTTCACCTGTTGCATTTTGTAATCCCTTCAAGTGCCGGAATTTCCATGCACTGACTTCCTCTTGTGCTTTTAATTGCTGTATAACTTTATGACTTAACCGTAAAAATGGTATATATACTATATTATACATTGTATAACCGCCTCATATCGCTAAAGCGAACCGACGGCGATAGAAATCAATCGATTTATAGCCGCGTGCGGTAGCTTTTGGCATAATCTTTACGGCCGGCAGCGAAATCAATCAATTTAAATTTGATTAGGCTGTGATTTCTGGGCTCCCACACACACAGCCGGCCGAAGGGGATTACGAGACGACATTTATATATGTATATATAGTATATATATAGATGCCTAATATACGACCGGGCCGATTACAGCCTGGTTATACCAATATATCGCTTTATGGCCGGCCAAATCACGCGAACTCACTCGACTCGGGGCGGAAATTGACGGACTCCCGAGAGAGGGAGAGTATATATTGTATATATATATTGTATATAATAATATCAAAAGCAAAATAATGCCCATATATAACATACTATATGAGGTTTATATATAGTAATGTCTGTGCCTGGATCTCCGGTTTAAAAAATCATTGTTATTAATACGATTATTGTGTGCACAGTTGCGTGTTAATTTCACTGTGATTTTACCTGGGAGCATTCTATTCTAGTTTATTTTTTACTACTACTACGTATTGTGTCTTTCTTTTTACGCTTTTTCTTTGGATTAACTGTTATAAGTCTATATCTTTATATATTTAAGCAATCAAAATCTTCAAAAACCTATTACTGACTCTGTGTCGGCAAATATAGTACTTATTTATTATATGGCGATCTCGTTGACATTCGGTCACAATTAAAACGCCACAAGATTTTAATTATATCGAAAATGCACACACACATGGATATTGAGACTGTGTATGCCGCGGCGTATTGTTATTAAATAATTGTCGCACAATTGCCAGTTGGCCAGTTCAATCAACTCGGCCGACAGCCAACAAAGCGAAACCATTTTCGAGGCGTTTTTCTTTTTTGTTATTTTTTATTTTTTGGAGTTTCCACTTGCTTATTATCTATATAGTAGAGCTAAGCATTATTTCAAGCAAAGAAATATATGGGTAATATAGGCAAAAGAGGCTGAGAGACAAAATAATATAATACTTAGGTGAAAAATTTGGCAATTTTAAACAGAAACTCTTATAACATTTCTCTCTTTGTTATACTTTAAACAATTGAATACTTTATTACACAATTTCATACATTAACTTTTATAAAATTTGTTTAATATATTCTTAATTTAAATTATAAATTAAATTTAAATTATTGCTCATATAACCAAAAGAGGCCGGTCTTTAGTCGAAATATATATGGTTTATACTTTAATTATTATACAAAAATATATTATTTATACTTTAGAGTAGTTGAAAGTTATACAATTTCATAACTGAACTTTTATAATATTATTTCTTAGTTTAATACCCCCAATATTGAATAAATATTGTAGTAACTGTTATTGTACCTTATAAAACTATAATTTTCACTAATCAATCAAACTCAAATTTCCTGTAGAAACATCTCGTATTGTATTAAAGCCTAATCTCTGTTGGAATTTCACCTTTAAAACAAATCGAAATAATCCTGAAATAAATCGCGTATACGACATGTGCGCCGCTATCGTCAAATCCCCCTTAGACAATTTGTCGCTGGCCGATCACTTAAGCGATTTGTGTTGTTACTTTAATTAAAATATTTCGCATCAAGTGGCCAGTATCAGGCACACACATACATACATATATAAGACTATATAATATGCAATGAAATCAGCAGCTAAAAATATTGGCTATAAATAGGCGGCACGAATGGCCACAAAAAAGGTATATGCTCATATTTGTTTAAGCACCTGGAATAAGGTACAAGACCAGTCGTTTTTTTGGTTTTTTATTCATTCACGTGACCAGCAAAAAATACAGCAACAAACAAAAAAAATATAGCCATATTTTTGTGAAATTTCTGGCAATAAAAACCTGATTATCGGAATTCGTAGGCAAAACGAATCTTTAATTAAATGATAGAAATTCCCCGAGGAGCCCGAGAATAGACAGTGACTGCTAATTTTTTTTTGGGGCCACTTCATGGCTTGTTATTGATTTTGACCCATTTGACTTGGTAACAGGTCTCAAGATCACCACAAATTTTGGAATCATTTATTTCCCTCGGCAAGTGAGTGCGTAATGATTCATTTACCTTAGTTTTTTTTCTGTTTTCCCTTTGTCCGCCGCCTTTCCTGTTTATGTCTCTCGGTTTATCAATATATACATATATATATAGTGTCCAGGGTTTAGCCTTCGATTCCGATTCGATTCCGCTATGGGACTTCCATTGTTGTAGTCACCTTTTTTATGGGTGATAAGCTGTCAGTCTCTATCAATCAGCCATTGACTTGTGTCGATTGCCTCTCTCGTGGCTTTAGGGCTTTGGTACAACACACCGAATCGAAGATTAATTGATTTTAAACGATCTATTAGTATTGATACAGGAATAGGGAAATGTTATTCGGGGGGAATTGTTTAGGGATTAAGGAAGAGTGATGGTTCAGAGAGAGACTTAGGGCCTTCGTTAGCCTATAATTCTTTAAAATCCACTTCACATCAGGCTCTTTTATTCAAATGCTCACTCACTCACCCAATGCCAATCAAAGTGTATTGTTTTTTTGCCTCTCGTGTGTTTTTTCCGTGTCTGTTTTTATTTTTATGTTCATAGTTTGGCTTGAAAACTGGGTCAGCCAAATAGCAAATATGTCTTTGCTCCTCCTCCCTTCGGGCCAGATCCGTATTGAGGCTTTATAGCAGCCATCTCGAATATATATACATATATATATGATTGAGCCCGCTTCAAGTGCGATACCCTTCGGCTAGGGCATCATACTTTTATTGACACAACTGCTGCGCGGCTTTATAGTATTGTAAGTGAGCGGAGTTAATGCCTTTGCCTTATGGATTTTTTGGCAACTAATCGTTATGGGATACATATATACATACATATATGGCTGCAAGAGTGCTTAGGTACAGGCAGAGAAAAAAAATAACTCACTTGGAAAAGTAATCTTAAAAAATCTTGCTTTTTTAATGCAGTTTGTTATGGGTTTCTTCACAAAAAACTCCTAACTCCTTTAACATTTTCCTAACTTTATTCATATTAAAGTATCACAGAATTTGGACTTGGGAATTTTAAGAACACTCTTTGTAACATAATATATAATATTTAGACAACAACTGAAAATAATAACATTATAAAAGTTTTTTTTTTAATTTTTAAAAATTCGTTATTTATTGCTTCTGAATTTATTAGCATTAGAAATATCCCAGAATTCCGACCTGAGAATTTTAAGAGCCGTCTTTGCAAGAGTTTTGTTTATGAATATAGAATAACTTAAGATAATAATATAAATTAACTAAAGCTTTAGACATTTCTTGTTTTATATTCTTAATTCCTTTCATTACTTTGCTCTTGTAATTTTTTAAATTAATTTTTCCCCTGCTTATTTCTCTTTGTGTACCCTGATATAGCCATATCCTCCTTGGCCAATTTCATCCGTCATTCTTCATTAGCGCCTGTCTCGATTCTCGAGTGGCCAAAATTGTTAATACTATATCCCCCCTTCACGATCACGACATTTAGTCATAGACACTTGTGCTTTGTGCTATCTGTACAGCCAAAACTTCCTTGGAAAATGGCAAAAAAAAATGTGTATTGCATTAGCAGTAATCAAAAAATAAACCCAATCCCCGAAAGACAAAGGAGAAGAGAAAAAAGTACCTGATTCCAGAGTTCTCCGCGCAATCGAATCACTTTTTGGCCGAAAGATTTACGATCCCCGCGAAATCGAAATCGAAAATCGAAATCTGAATCACAGTCCACATAATCACGCGCTAATAAGCACGATAACTTTAGCAGTAAAAGAATGGCTACCGGTACCAGTTCTTCCTCCTCCTTCTACACCATTCTGGCCGCGATAGGATGAGCCCACCCACCACACCCACCGCCACCGCCGCCCTTCGCTTCGGGCCCGTGCGCGTTTATTAATTAGAATTTATGGTCCGGCAATCGCCGCGTCCATATAGAGACAATAAATAGCCATTGTATATGTTGTTGGAGGTACCATAATCTTATCGCAGCCCCTCACTCCTTTCGACAGGTGAAGAGCCCCCCCATTATCGAGACCAGGAGCGGTTCTCGAACTCGGATCAAGAAGCATTTGTACTACAGCATAAATTTAATCATTAATCTTTGATTCATAGTTCAAGAATTTTGCCTATTATTATATTTTAAATTCTGTAAAATAAGAAAATTCATTTTAAAGGCTTATCTTACCTTGAACCGCTCCTGTATCCTGCCACACGCTCCTATTATCGACCAGGAGCGGCAAACACAGGGTTTCAGTTCCTTGAACGAAGTTCAGGAAGCATTTATCAATGATTAGAGCTTTAACGGATGGGTATGGGATAAGCCTAAACAGCTCCTAGATCCTGCCACAAGCCTGGTGAGCCTGAATCAGACTTTCAGTTCAAAAAGATCAAGATCAGAAGACAAATATCAGTGATAAGAGCTTTAATAATGACTAGTAAACACTTGAATAGATGAGAATAGAATATTTTAATAGTTAAAAAATAAGAAAATACATTCTGAAGGTTGGTGGCACCCCCCTGAACCGCTCCTGTATCCTGCCACACGCCCCTATTTTCAGCTGTCAACTGAAGATTTGAAAAGCGCACGTCGTACAGCTGCCGTTGCTCCTCGGTTATCACCGAAATCAAATCTGGCCAAAATGAGTTAACAAAAAAAAGTACTAACAAAAAAAAAACGTACAAATAAATATAAATAAATGCAAAAAAAAAAACCATAAAAAATAAGGAGGAGGAAAAGACGGCTCTGACTCTCTTAGCTCTATCTCTTTCCGATTATTTACAGTTAGCTCCGTCCAGGCGATAACCTTGCCCACAATATATCTTCGGCCCAAACGCCGACTGAGGCAGCGGCAGCGACGCCTGCCACTAATCACTCCAATTAGCTAGAAAGTGCTTTTCGTTTAAAATTCGCACGTTGTCGCAGTTTCTTGGCATTGTACTGCGAGGCTCTGAGACAGCCACTTGGCCAGTTCGTTTCGAGTTCGAGTTTCGAGTACCAAATTCGATTTCGATTACGAGTTCAGGTTTAAGGATAACCGGAGCTGTGGCGGCGACCTGTAATTTTTTGTGAGTGTAACCAGAGAGTGCAGATCTCGCAGATCCTTTAAAATCTATAAAAAAATTAAAAAAGGAAAACAAATAAAAGCAAAAGGAGCAAGTGAAAAATGTGTTTAACAGAAATAACAATACAAAATATAACTCAAAAGTTTTACAAAATAAAAAACCAAAAAAGGGAAATTTAACATTTAAAACTAAAAATTAAAAAATAGTTAATAAAATAATAAGAAAGAGAGACTTGGTTACTCTATAAAATCCCACAAGTGCAAAAAAAAAACAAGGGAATAATTTTTAGAACCTTTTTTATAAATATATAAATTTTTAATAATTTTTTTTTAAGTTTTGGTTAACTCAAGGATATATAGAATTTCCAAAACAAGTTCCTTTTAATATCTTTTTTCATAACAAAAAGTTGTTTTACGGCTTTTTTCAGCTTATATTTTGCTTAATTTTTAATTTTCTTAAAAACAACGAAAAAAAATTGTAAAAAACGTTAAAAATATAAAAGTATTTTCTAGACTTGCCAAGTTTGATTATAAAAATACAAAAAATATATACAAAAAAAAACAGAAAAAGTCAGACAGTCGGCTTAAGTGAAGGGCCAAGCAAAATGGAAATAAAAATAAAAAATACAATAATAAAAAAATACATAATGGAGGAGGAGTAGTGGGTTACAGCGGAGGGGAAGCCAGCGGCCAATTTGTAGGCCACTTAAGTCCCGAAGATAATGCAGATTGTCTACAGCCGATTTCGAAACAATTTGGATAGCGAAATAAAGCGAAATAAAGCAAAATAAAGCGAATAAAGCGAAATAAAGCGTGTGTTATAGACCTTCCGACTTTGATGAGTGCGTTATTTCGCTAGAATAATAATTGAAATTGAAATTGAAATTGAAGTGCTTCTTTATTTTTTTCTTTAATGACGTTTGGCGCGTGTCGTTCTTTCTATATATAAATAAATATATAAAAAGAGTGATAGAGATATATGTATAAAATTTAACTCACACGCAGCAGTCATTAAAATCTTTGGCTTGAAAATTGTCAATTGACCAGACCAAGTAGGGCGACTTCCATTTTCAAACGGGGAATACGTACCCCTCCTATATAATACATACTGTATATTCTTGCTTATATAATCATTTTGGTTTCGTTTTCATTTCTGGTGAAAAATTGGTTAGTTGAAAAGCGTAAAGCAAACACGTGCTCCTTGGGTCTATATAGTATTTCTTTCTGGCATTTCACAGTATTGTATCAATCGGGGGGCCCCAGCTGTTTGGCGTTTTTAGAGGATAATTAGCATTAGACGGCGCCGTGCTTTGTTGTGATGACGTCAGTCGCAGACAGTCAGTCGGGCAGGTAGCAGGTTCTTTATGAGTTAATATTAATTATGGCCAGGTTTTGGTGACTTTGTTTCTGGCAACGGGTTCGAGCTACTTACCCCGTAATCGAACGTATTATCTGCGATAATAATTGAGAGCCAAAATCAAATATAAGTACATAAAGTCGCCGTAACAGATACTTGGGAGGGCCCAATGATCATTGCATCATTAGCACTTTGTATTTAGTAGAAATACGAGAATTTTCTGTATTTTTCGAACACAATTAACCAAAATTCTTTCAATTATTTACTTGAATTTATGTAAGATTGCTGTTTGGTTTGATCATTTACAAGAGGCACTGTTTTTGTTAAAGTTTCAAGCCACAAGTCCAACGGTTAGTCTCATAACATGCTAAAAAGTTTTGCGTCACTAGTGAAAAGGTAGGAAGAAAAGCTTTAAGAAAGTAATTTAGGTAATGATATTACCAAAATATTTATGAAATGTTTGAAAACGAAAATTATTGCAAATTTCCCAATCTAATTTAACCGAACGATAAACCCCAACAGAATGCTGGTAAGCATTACTAAATTGTGCTGTAAAGCGCAAGCTTTCTCGTCGTCTTGACAGTAGCTGTTAATCAGAAAAGATTGAACAGCAAGATTAAAGTCACTCTTAACGAATAGCACGAGTTTCATAAGTAACTTTTATATTAAATAATGCACACTTTTTTTACACACTCTCTAGGATTAGTCACCACAATAATATATAAGAAAAGTGACAGGTAGTAACTGTTACCTATTGAATAGTATTACAAAGTCTAACATTAATCAATTGTATATTTTACAGCCAATCATAAAATATTTAAAACCACTAGATCACTCAGGATTATTTATTTTAGTTCACCTATATTCCATATAAAAAAAAAAACGGTGAAAAATAAACCCCAGACCCGATTACATTCTATTTAATGAGCCGCCAATTCGTGACAGTTCACTGATTAGCACGTGACGGTAAATCCCAGTCACATATACCCATACTTTTTTGGTTCATCTCAAGTTCTACGTATCGAATTTTTACGACCTTTGCTTTGACTTAGCATAAATGAATAAAAAAAATTAGGTAGGATTATAAAAAGAAACCGAACGAGCCACGATTATAAGTCATATAAATTTTATTCTTTTTTTTTTTTTTTTAATTTTTATGTTGTAGTTTAGTCTTTATTTCTGCGTGTTGGCATTGTTATTATCATTAATTTGCGTTGTGTTTATTTCCTTTGAGAATTTCTATGCCAATGTCTGGTCATAAAAAGTTTAACAAATTTTGTTTTTTCTATTATTATTACTGTTTTTTTTTTTAACCAGGGTTTTCATTGTGTGCCGTTTTTTGTCGGTTCAGTTGAGGGGCCTGAATAATAGTTGGATATGCCGCCTAATATGCAATTAATTGGACATGAACTTGGGCAGTGTGTGTGTTTGTGTGTGTGTGTGTGTGTGAGCTGATGTCAATTATAAACAATTAGACAATGGCAAAATTGGTAACAAACCGATGGGAACAGATGATGATGGGGGGCCGCCGCCAGATGAATGGGGGAAGACTTTGCCGGCGAGCTTCTGAATCTCGGAACGGATTCGCAATTGTTCCTGACTTTTATATACCTCTGTGTATACATACCTATATAGTATACCTATTAATGTTTTTTTTTTCTACAAAATTTCCGACAATTATGGCTGGGCTCATGCAATTTTCAAAAGCTAAAACGAAAACGAAAATCTTGCAGTTACCTGTATTGAAATGATAATTTATATATTATTCTTTTATTACTATTATTGTTATGGCCGAGACCGCACAGGCTGATACGTACTACAGATCCACTAATGGTTGCTTCTATCTCTCTCTCTTTTTTTCTCATTGCAGTTAACTCTTTTTCCCTTGGGTTAATTGATTAACCAGGCCCAAAAGAAGCCTAAAACAAAAAAAAGAGAGATCCCGGGAGAACACAAAAGCCAGCAAGATGACTGGTTTCACGAACGCCGGTTTCGAAAACGATGAGCCCGTCAAGGTGAGTGTTGTTGTTATTTATTTATTTACTTCTTTATATTTATCATTGCCCAAGTAGTTCAGTTCGTTCTCTCCCCTCCTGGGGGGAGGGGGAGGGGGTGTAAGTGCTTTACCTGGTTTTTTTCCTCCTCATTTAACTCGAACAAGTGTCGGACACGTCAATGTACGCATAATTAAAAAACATCTGAAAACAAAGGAAGAGGCGAAGGAGAAAATCACGAAAAAGATTCGGTATAAGAGACTCATTATATTCCGGGTTTGTTATAGTCACTATTCAAATGTACATATGTATATATGTATTTTGCATAATTAAGGAAAGTCGGTAGGCAAGTTCTTTTGGTACATTTTTTGGCAAAGAAGTTCAGTTTCTAGTCACTAGTGAAAATGTGGAAAGAAAAGCTTTAGAATGTGTCAAAATAAATTCCTATAAACCTTTATAGGTTTCCGCCAGCTTATAGGCTTTATGCTATATAAAAATCGGGTTTCAATCAAAATGGTTTGGGTATTTCCCATCGGTTTGCTTAGAACTTATCGGGGAAAAGGCCATCGAAATGGTCATAACTGGCCATAACGCGGCTGCTGCCTTGGCCACTTGTCGCCGTTGTTGCCATTCATTCATGCATGGACAATAGATATGGCTAACATATAGCTTATAGGCCGGATTACACTTATCATTGGGTGTCTGGGAGAGCGCCTTAGTCTCAGTGTGTGTGTGTGTGTGTTAATGACTGTGTTTGCCTTCGGCCAAAGAAATCATGTTTTATAATGACACGCGTCACAGCTTTTATGATGGCCCAGTTGGGGAGGCAGTGCCCAATAAACCGAAAACTACAAAAACCAAAGTCAAAAAACACAAAAAAATAACCAAAAATCGAACAGCGAAAAAAAAAGCTCAGCTGGTCAATGATCATTAGCATTTGGTTAGCCACTCCTTGGCCTTTTAATGAGGCGAAATAAATTTCACCTGCAGAAATTCAAAACCAAAGCCATAGCCAGCCCACACGCAGAAGCGGAAAGGCACAGAGACTTTGAAAACGCAGAAAAGCTGAAGAAAAAATAAAATATCAGAAAAGAAATGTGACAGCAGAAAGCGCTGGCTGGCTCCCTCCTCCTCTCCACTTATTTATGGATATGTCTTAGCCACAAACTTGACCGGAGAGCCGGCCAGGCAGCCGCCAAGCTAGCCAGCTTATAGCCTAGCCAGGTGATGATGGCCAGCGAATTTGGCAATAAATAAGGTAACACAAGAAAAACTGAGGCAAACGAACGGCGCAAACTAACACAAAAACAAAAATAAATACAAAAAAGATATTGCACAATTAAAGCACCGACAAGGTTTCATAATAAAATATTGCCAATTTACAATACCCACCCGCTGCCACCTCCCCCCCGCTGAAAAGGAGTGACCGCCGCGCCCTGTAATCGGTTCGGTTCTTGAAAGACATCGAAACCAAACTTGTTTTCCTCAACCCAGAACCGCAGCAGCCAAAAGGAAAAGCAACAAAGAAAAAAAAACTAAATAAAAGAAACCCGAGAACGTCCAGCAAACACCAAAGACAGCAGAGGTGGCTTTAAAAATAACCGAAGCTTACAAAATAACTTAAGCCTCAAAAAAAAAAAAAAACTATTCAATTGGAAATATTTTGTAAAACTCGCATAAAAAGGTTTAATTTAAGTCAGCGTTGCCCAAAGCTTTGTCTTAGAGCGCCTAATTACAGTTGGGATATACCAGTATGATCACATTATAGGTTAAAATATATTTTTTTGGCGTAAGCTTCTTGTTAGCTGTTTTTGTATATTATATTTAAAATATATTTTTGTTATTTTTATCATTTTTAACACTTCAATACGACCACACTATAATTTTGAGGCGTATTAAAGACACTTTTAGAGTTAAGTAAATTTAATTATTTTTTTTAAGTAAAGCTATTTCTAGTTTTTTTTTTTGTGTTTTGTTTGTTTTTATATTTACGTTTATTAAAATACATTTTTAAAATATTTTTTCTCATATCTAGACAATTGATTCTAGTTTTGTTCTCACAAAAATGCATTTACAGCATGTCCTTCTATAGTCTAAAGACTCTAGACTTCAGAAAAACATTTTATCAGTTTTACCTAAATTTTTTAATAATTTGCTTAGTTGTTACTTCCTACCTCGAATTATACCCCTATTAAGATAGTCTGGTGCTAACTAGCTTTCCGCTGCTGTATGTAAAAACCACACCAAGCTAAGACGAAACGTGCCGCGTTTAAAAATAAAACGCAAATCTCGTGCAGCACAGCGCGTGCGCAACATGTTGCCGCGTGGGCATACACACACACACACACTCAGGCACATAGAGGCTGCTGCAGGCAGTAGGTCGCTGGCAACATGTTGCCAGAAGTAAAGCGACTTACACAGAGAAAAATGGGTCAAGACTTTAATAAGTGAAATATAACTTTTAAAACTTGAAAAAATATGTGAAATAAAACAAAAAATGTTTTTTATTTTGTCTAGCCTAATGTAAGAGATGAAATAGAGTTTTAAAATAACCAATCGTTAATATAACATAAATTTATATAAATGTTTTTAGTATTTGTTTCTTTTATTTGAATTCAAATTCCCTAAAATACCTTATTTTTGCCTTGTGCACTCACACAAACACTATAAAAAAAATAAATAAAAAATAAATAAAAATAAGACAAAATCCACACACACCTGCGGCCACACTCGAAGAGACAGTTTGCTCACCTGGCCGCTTTTAACTGGTTTGCGGCGGTTTTTGTTTGTCTCAACTACGACGACGACGGCGACGCCGCAGGTGCTGCTGCTGCTGCTGCTGCGCTGCCAACACTCTCGCATATCATTATGGCCCGTGTGCACTGGCATTATTATTACGCGCACTTGTCTTAAAGCTCCGCTTGCCAAGAAAAACTATAGAAAAATTAGAAAAAAAAATTGGGATGGGGAGGGGGGATAAATAAATATCAGCTCAACCCGCATTCGCAGCCATCAGCTGTTTAGCAAGAAAAGCACATGCAAGCGCACAACAAACAAACAAGCAAGTGCACAAACGTTTGAAAAAAAATACAACAAAAAAAAAGAGAGAAAAGCAAAATAAATAACCTGCAAGAAAAATACATGCCAATACAGTTTGGTTTTCCATACATTTTTTTGTATGCCAAGTCATGATTTTTTCTTCATTTCTGCTTTAGCCTAGATTTTATCCTATATATATTTGGGAGATTAAAAAATATATAAATAAATATAAGGAGATTGAAAAAAAAAACTGTTTTTTTTTTTTAAAACCTTTAGTAAAGCCTGTAATCTTTTGCTTAATTTATTTTAATTAATTTTCATTTTTTCAGTCCTCACAATTCATCCCAAAAATATTATCTTTGAATTCTTTATTTCTCAAAATATTTAAAAATATTTACTTGAAGAGGATTGTTTTTCAATTCTTAATTTTCTTAAATACTGAAATATTTTTTGGTAAAAAATTACAAACTTAAATTAATATAGATAAAACAAATATAACTGAAATCCTCATAATCACTTTAATCCAGCTTCTTTTTACATCTGTTTTCTTTTTTTTGTACACCGGGCGTATGAGTGATATTTCATATTTTCCAGGGTTTTCGATAGCTGCGCTCTCCCATTTTTTGGCCTCTTTTGGCATTTTTTTTTTTTTTTTTTTTTTTGACTGAATTTTGCCACGTTAAACGTTTTTCTTTTTCTTTATTTTTTAAATCTTTTTACTTGCTAATTAAATGCAAGAAAAAAAATAAACAAATTTAAGTGTTCCAAGTATTATTCCTTTTCGGTGATATGGCTGTTAATGGTTTTTGTTTTATAACAATTTAAATGCAATTTTATTATGCTGATAAAAGCACAGCAAGGGGATTTTTTTTTTTTAGCTTGGAATCTGAAATCCGTCTGCAATTTGCATACAAACAAAACGGGGTTTTCTACAGCCTCAACGATATATGCATATATAGTATCTGAACGATTTCCTTAACAAACTAAAATCGTGTGAACAGCAAACGCATTATTATGTGCTGTAATTAAGTTTGTAAATATATTGTATATGTACTGTGCGAGTGATCACATCGATCGGAGGGGACTTGCATAACGACGCGTGTGGGTTAAGCCCTCCTCCACCCACTACCCACTACCCCGCGATGTAACCTTCTTGGCCCTCTGTGTGCGATGCATGCAAAATCGCCATTTTTTGGCTTTGGGGTTCAGTTCTCGCCCGGGGTGGGTACATTACTTTCGGCGGCCTTTTTCCCGGGGACTCTCCGATGGAATTCGCCTCGGGCATTTTGATGGCCATTAAAATGACCGAAAAATCAAAAAAAAACAAACTTTGCGCCGCGCCACGCATGCGCAACGCGAGCAAAACGCGTGCGGGCTTTATAAATTGATTTTTCGGCTTTTGAGTTCAGTTCAAATTATTTACCCCCCTTCGTTTGGCTTTTTTAGAAACTAAAATGCGTAACACATAAATAATTAATTAATGAAAGCTGATCAAGGCTTAAACCAGCTTAAGCTGGGAAAATTAAGAAAATAATAAAAAATATTTTATGTTAGTTTTGAAGTTAAAATATTATTTTTAGCACTTTTTTATAAGCTTGTAAAATCATTTTATCTTAATTATCAGTCATTTAAATTTAAGATTGATAATTAACCAAATTAATAATAAACTTGTTTAATATCTAATCGAATAATATGAAAGTTTAAGCTTGTTCGAAAATGAGGAGATAAGAAAGAAAGTAGGATGCACTTCTCGGTGTCTCTCGAACAAAAAACAAAATACAAAATAAAAAACCAACGATCATCCGAATGCTTGGTGATCTTTACCACTTTGCTTACGACTTACGTCTTTTCTTTTGCCTTTTTTACGTTTTATTTTTAGCCAAAAGCTGGTTTCGAGCCCGACACCGCCTCGCTGCGAGAGAAAGTTGTGCTGAATCCGGCCGAGAAATGGCGCATCTTAAAGAATATCTCGATCATCTCAATAGCCTTTATGGTGCAATTTACAGCGTTTCAGGTGAGTACCTGCTGGGACCATTCATGATGATCATATCCAACATACTATTGAACTTTAACTAAAATGACACAAAAAAAACCTAAATTCAGAATTTAAATTAGTTTTCATTAATTATTTAAATCGCACTATTATTTTAATTAATTCCAAAGAGTAAATACTATTAAATAATTATATTAAAAGCGGGGTTTAAAATTTTCAATATTTTTGCATTGATTAATTAATTATATTTTTTCTTATTTATATATTATAAGTATAAGTTCAATATTACAATTATTTCAAATCACTAAAATAATTTTACTTAAATCAGAAAATATGAAAATAATAATAATCTTCGATATTTTTGCCAAGAATAATCGATTTTCAAGCTATAAACATAAATTCTTACCAGCTCCGATTAATAGATTCCTATAGAAGTTCGGTTTTTTAATAGTAAAATGAATTCCAAACTGTAAAAACTATATATAAATTCTCAGAAATCTTAAAAATAATGCAAATATTTAATATTCTTTGCTTAAAATAATAGATTTTTAATTTAATATACTAATTAACTTTAAAATATATGTTTTATTTAGGGCACGGCTAACCTGCAATCCTCCATTAACTCCAAGGATGGCCTGGGTACGGTCTCGCTCAGTGCGATCTATGCCGCCTTGGTGGTATCCTGCATCTTCCTGCCCACGCTGATTATCCGCAAGCTGACCGTTAAGTGGACACTGGTCTGCAGCATGCTCTGCTATGCCCCCTACATTGCCTTCCAGCTGTTCCCGCGCTTCTACACTCTGGTGCCAGCCGGCATACTGGTCGGTATGGGTGCCGCCCCCATGTGGGCGTCCAAAGCTACTTACCTGACGCAGGTGGGACAGGTGTATGCAAAGATAACCGAACAGGCGGTGGATGCCATTATTGTGCGATTCTTTGGCTTCTTCTTCCTGGCCTGGCAATCCGCTGAGCTCTGGGGCAATCTCATCTCCAGCTTGGGTAAGTTAGTGTTCTATTATTTATACTTTTTAGTTCTTAACTTTAAAGAGTTCATTATCCCCAAGAGGCTCTCTCAGGGAAATTCCTGACAGTCATGTTTCCGTTGCTATAAACAATCTAATCGCGTCATAGTAATAAACGATTGCAAAGATTGCCAAGACCCTTAAATTAATAAAGTATTAGCGTTTGATTTCTTCTTTCTGACCAGCTATCGAAGGCCGTAAAACACTTTCTGATTATTGGCTACTGAAAATCATAAAATGAACTAGACAGAATTTTTTTTTTAGGAATTTTTATGGCTGGAATCTTCCACTAAACGTTGAGGCTTTCTATGAGAAAAATTCTAATCTTTATGTTTACTTTCCTCTACCCTATACAGTCCTGTCCAGCGGCGCCCATGGCGGTGGCAGCAGCAGCTCGAACTCAACCATCAGCGAGGAGGATTTGCAGTTCTGTGGCGCCAACTTCTGCACCACCGGCAGCGGTGGACACGGCAATTTGGAGCGTCCCCCAGAGGATGAGATCTTTGAGATTTCCATGATTTACCTGTCCTGCATTGTGGCCGCTGTCTGCATTATTGCCTTCTTCCTGGATCCCCTCAAGCGGTATGGTGAGAAGCGTAAGGGTTCCAACTCGGCTGCCGAACTCTCGGGCCTGCAGCTCCTTTCCGCCACCTTCCGTCAGATGAAGAAGCCCAATCTGCAGCTCCTCATCCCCATCACCGTCTTCATTGGCATGGAGCAGGCCTTCATTGGTGCCGATTTCACCCAGGCCTATGTGGCCTGTGCCCTGGGCGTGAACAAGATCGGCTTTGTGATGATCTGCTTCGGTGTGGTTAATGCCCTCTGCTCGATCTTGTTTGGCTCCGTGATGAAGTACATTGGCCGCACACCCATCATCGTGCTCGGCGCCGTTGTCCACTTCACCCTGATCACCGTGGAGCTCTTCTGGCGTCCCAACCCGGACAATCCCATCATTTTCTATGCCATGTCCGGTCTGTGGGGTGTCGGCGATGCCGTGTGGCAGACCCAGATCAACGGTCTGTATGGTCTGCTCTTCCGGCGCAACAAGGAGGCTGCCTTCTCCAACTACCGCCTTTGGGAGTCCGCCGGCTTCGTCATTGCCTATGCCTATGCCACCACGCTCTGCACGCAGATGAAGCTGTACATCCTCCTGGCGGTCCTGACGCTGGGTTGCATCGGCTATGTGATTGTTGAGATCCTGTACAGGAAGAAGGTGAGTTAAACTAATAATTAAGGCAATTAGTTCAACTGAAAGGTGCCCAAAAGTATGCTACCTGAAGTTTGGATTGGAAAGCTGCATAGTGGGCACTCTTTCAAGGGACTTTAAGAGTATTGGGATTTTCTTAGTAACTTTTCGTTGGAAAATCACTCTCTAACTGTAAATCTCCTCCATTTCCAGCAACGCAAGGTTAAGAAGCAGGAGAAGATCGAGGCGGCCGAGAAGGAGAAGGAGGCCGCTGCTGCCGCGGCAGCTGCTGCAGCTCTGGCCGCCGCCGAATCAGGGCCCGATGGCGTTGAGGAGACCGATGACGAGCTGGACGATCTCGAGGAAGACATTGTGGTTACGCGCCTGTAAATGTTTAATTCCCTAACTGCACACTCCGCAAACACACACACGCACACAAACTTCTACATTCCATCAAGTTATCGATAGAGAGAGAAAAAAAGAGAGAGCAATGCCAGGATAAGACCAACTGGAAAAAAATGGCAAATGTTAAATACAAAGAGAGAAAGAAAAGAGAAGAGAGCTAAGAGAAGCCGGGAATCGCGTTATCGATAAAAAAAAAGAGAAATACATTAATCAATCTGATATGGCGCTGATCGAGAGAAAAGAAAGCATACTTTTGTGGTTGTAGTTTTGTAGTAGAACATTTGCAATTCCCCCTTCACTACCCTCTCCGCCCACCCGGAAGAACCCCATTTAGCACAAAGACCAAGCGAGTTTGGCTTTACTTTAGTTTGTACATACAGAGAAAGAGATCGAAAAAAAAACAAAAACAAAAAACAAAGTGAAGATATCGGGAAGAGATGCAAAGCAAAACCTATTGTGTGTTAGTCTAGGTGTAAGGACACTCACACAACCATACAAAAGCCACACCTACGCGAGCACACACACACACACATACACAAACGAGACACACACACTGTAGCAGTGTGCGTGCCCACGATGCCTAATAAATTGTTATTTTATTTTAAAGCGTACTTTAAACTGTAGTATATACACTAAAAGAAATTGTAATAAACTTCCGTTTTTTGTACATTTTTTTTTTGTTAAAAAATAGAAAAAAGGAAAAAGAAAGCGTGATAAACAAACAAACACAAACACACAGACACGAAACACAGTCACAAAAAAGAAGCAAGATTTGTATGGAAATAGTCAAATTTGTAAAGTTTTAAAAAATACACAAACTGGCCTTAATGAAATATATATATGTGTGTATTTAAAAAATATATGTGTATATATATCGAAGAAGCAGTGCAAAAATGAAATGCAATTACTTAATATAACATAAATATTACAAGAAAAAAGAATAAAAAAAAAAAAATAGAAAAGAGAAGAAGAGAAAGCAAAAAATCTAGTAGGCAAAATGTTATATACACACATTTTTTGCTCAGTATTATGTTTTAAACTACATTTAAGCGAGTTATTGTTTCCTGTTTATATATTTTTTCTTTTTTTTTCCTCCCCGTAAACCTTATATAATGTATGTATATTGTTACGATTTTTTCGAGTTTCGATTTGTTGTTGTTCTTCTTCAAACAAACTCCCTGCGATGGCAATTAAGATTAAAACAAAACAAAAAAAAGACACACTTAATAAGAAACCATAAAAAGCAACAAAAGATATACTTATAAATACATTTTGTTTTTTATTTAAACGTTTTACCTAAATATTAGTGCAAAAAAAAAACACACACACACAATCCAATCACACACGCAAATCAATATTGTTTGTGAGAAGAAAAGGAAAAAAAATAAATACACTTTTTTTTTTTTTGAGCTTAGCCTGTTAAGTAGTTCATTATATTATGTAAAATAAATATATAAAATAAAATAAATAATTGAATATAAATATAAAATGGAAATGCCGTCTGTCACGCATCAATTATTTCAATTTGGAATTATTTAAAAGCAACGCCCACATAAGCGAAGCTAATATACATTTATTTTCCTACGAAGGCAAAGGTGTAAGTAGAGTTGGTATTTAGGCGACTTGGAGGATACCCTGTAAAGGGATCCTTTTTTTTATTTTAATAACTAGATTTTTGTATAACAATTTAGAGATTTTTAAAAGTAGAATTGATATTTAAGCGGCTTATGGATACCCTATAGAAGTTGGGGGGTTATTTTATAACAATTTAGAGATTTTTAAAAGTAGAAATTATTTTTAAGCGACTTGGGGATACCCTGTAAAGGGAGTCTTTTTTTCTTTTGATTAACCAGAGTCGGCGTGTTTATTTTTTAAATAACAGTTTGGAGATTTTTAAATGTAGAAATGCCATTTAAGCGACTTGAATATACTTTGTAAGGGAATTATCTTCTTAGTAAATTAACTAGAATCAGTGTGTGATTTTTTTAAAAAGCCTAACAAAACAGTTTAGAGATTAATCTCTGTCTCTGTCTCTTTACTGGGCCTTGATGCAATTATATATTTATCTACATGCTATCTAAATTAAAGGGTAGCGAAGAGACCCGTTTCTGCTCCGTTCTCAAAGGACAATGGCTTCGTCCTCCTGCTGGTACTGCTTGTTCTTGCGACGGCGATTCGACTTGATCTTGCTGAGCACGCTATATGCCTGCTGGATCTCAATGAAACGCTGGTGAGCCTGGGCCCTCAAAGCCTCGTCCTTAACCTTATCGGGATGATACTCCTTGGAGAGCTTCCTGTAGGCGGCCGTGATCTCCGCCTGCGAGGCAGTGGCACTAACGCCGAGCACCTTGTACGAATTGCGCTCCCCATCCACATCCATGCTCTCGAACACCTCCTTCCAGGTCTCATACCAGCCATGGTGCTGAGCATAATTGTAGGTATCCTGCAGGGCCTGCTTGAGATCCGTCCACCAGGCAGAGGCCAAGAAGTTGTGCAGAGCCTCGTGGATGGGCACCTCGCCGCCATCCTCGTCCGAAATGGTGCCATTAAAGTACAAAAAGCTACCCCAGAAGGCGCAGTAAATGATCACAGCGGTGGTTAGCTTGAAGGTCCGCTCCCCGGGACTGCCGCGCCTGGGCGGTGTGCGTCGCCACTGCTTGGAGATGCCGTCAAAGGTCAGCGCCGAAATCAGTCCAGTAAGCAGTAGGGAGTAGGTCTCATCGTATATCAGATACCTGGCCGGATAGGCCAGGCAAGCGGCCAGGAGGCAGTGCCACCAGACACCCTGCTCCCGGCCAATGTTGCCCACCAGCCAGACGCCCAGGGACACAAAGATGGGTATCGCCCAGTGCAGGAAGCTCAGGTCCCAGCCACCAACTAGAGTCTCTGGTATGGCCATCGAGCACACCTGTCCAAACAGATGGCCAATCATCACCTGACCAACGAATCTCTTCGAGGAATACGGTGGCTTCGGATAGGCCTGCAGCTTGGCAACGAACTGCTTCACAAACTGCGGATCCTCATTGGCATCTCTCACATATTCCGGGATCAGGAAGAGCTCACCCATCCAGCCGATGCCCATGTAGCCGCCGAGAGTACACCACCAGATGAAGGCATGGCGATCCCGATGCAGATACAAATGATGCAGTCCAAAGATACCGCCAAACAGCCAGCATATGTAGGCCACCACCAGCGACTTTTGTGGCGGCAGGGCATTCGCCTCCTTCGGCTTGCCATTGGCCATTGCGGATGATGATGATGATGATGATGTGGAGCTAGCCTTTAGTTTAGAGGGTGATCCGTGTGAGGAATTTTTGGTTGCCACAGGGGACACTGTCTGCTTGGTGCCCATTTGGATTGATGCCAAAAAGATTACTGAAATGGCATAATAAGATTAGAGGTAAGAAATGGAGTTTTAACAATAATATTTGTAGGGTTAAAATATTGTTTTGTTTTATAAATTTTGTTTCTGCATTATTCAAATACTTTTTAGCTAGTTTTTGTTATAAATATAATTTTTAAATATATTTCTTTTCAATAAAAATAAGTTTTTTAAATACAAAAATGAAAATTATAAAGAATATAAAGTTTTTTTTTAATAAACAACTTTTGAATGTTTAGTAAATTTGTAAAAATTTTATATAAATATCATGCAATAAAACCTCAAACCGGAACCTTTAGATCCGGGGATTTTTAATATAATTTCACTGTATGTATGTATGTACATATATCTACATGTATATTTTAACAGCTATATTAGAAGTATTTCTTGATCATCTGACCGTTCTTATTGTTAGAAGTCCGTTTTTTACACGACTTAAAATAAATATCGTATTTTGAATATGTTTTCTGGTTAATTCTCGATCAATAACACTATCCTGTACGTCTTTTATTTACTTCAACAGGTGATACTCACCACTCACTCAATTAGTTGTGAAATTGTCGCTGCGCAGGCGCAGTTTTTGGGCCACGACCGTAAGCTCTCTGTCCGTCCACGAGACGAACGAGTGAAAGAGAGGAGCCCAAGACAGAAGAAGAAAGAGGTGTGGAGAGATGGCGGGTGGAGAACTTTCTCTTTTCACAAATTCTATGCACGCAGTTAAATCAAAAACAAGAACATGAAACGGGAACAACTACAGCAACAACAAAGGCCGTCAACTGCACTGATGCGTTTAATTCCAATTAGTTCTTTTTGCTCTTATTCTTAGCACTAAATAAAAAAAATATAACCGATTGGAAGAGAGCGAATTGTTGTTTTGCGGGCCGGATTAAAAAATGAATACATTGGAACAAAACTGTTGATCAGGTCGGTGTCAGTGTGGGCATGGCTACTACATTAAAATGGTATATTTATCGATAACATATTAAGGGTATGTTCGGAAACATATATAAAATATAAAATACTAAAAAGAAACTTGTATTCCACAGTTTCTTGTGCGGTTATTTTAACATTCGAACATCTGGCAACGCCCGAGCTCGAAATATACTGCAAAAATACTACATTAAGTACGCGACTCGCGACCAGCACGTATTTGTTGTTCCTTTTTTATCCTCCTCCTCCCCTTCTCCCGTAACAAAAACAAAGACGCGTATTTTTTATTGTTGCAGTAAGTAAAAGTTGAACAAAAATCTCCTTTTACGATAAACAAAAAACATTGCTGAAAAGCAAAATACATATATGTGTGTGTGAAACGTGTGAGTGCCTGCGGCTACCACATCCGACAATTTTACAAAAACCGAGACTTTCATTCATAAGAAAACAACAAGAAAACAATGAGGGGGAGGTGGTGAATGAAGAAGTGTTTGTGAAGTGAGAGGCAGGTGACGAAGAAGAAGAAGAGGAAGATGTGGAGTAGCATTCGTAATAATAACAACAACAAGCTCTATTTGGCCTTCGCCTATTGCTAGCTCTCTCACACAAACATACACACATTCAAATATCGCCCACATAACGGACCTACGCTTTGGCTTTACTTTTCATTTATTTGCTGTTGTTATTGTTTTTGTTTGGTGCATTCTCCACTCATTCGCTGTATTATTTTCAGTGCTTGGCACGGCAAATAACCAAATAACCTAAGCTATTAATGCACACACATATATATGTACGGATATCAAATGAGAGCAAGCGAGACGGCCAATGTCCACCCCCCATTTAAGCCCCTCTCCCACATCTTCTCCCTCCCGTTCTCTATCTCTCTCGCTCGGATGTGTTTAATGAGCGCAACAAATCTGTTTTGTTTTGTTTTCTGCACATTCCGCAAGTTTTTGCTTTTCCCCCCCGTTCATTACACTTACAGAACAACGACGTCAGCCCCCTTGTTAATTTAAATTTGAGTACTGCATATTCCCAGTTATAAGCTATTGTTTATCTGAAAACGCCTCCTAAGACTTTCACACACCTATCGATAAGATAAAATTGAAAGCAAATATAATGGCTCATATGCGTACATTTGTACATACTTTCCGCTTCCACTGCTCTTTCTCTGTCGCTCCCCCGTCACATTTCTTAAACCTTACAGTGGGCGTCTAAAAAAGAGTATCACAGGTGCAATTAGTATATAAATATGTTTTAAACTTTGATTATTTCATTTGGCGATAATGGACTGTATTTTTATTATTGACTGTATTTTATAATTATTAATAATAATTTCTTTAATGCTTTTAATTGAAATATAATTTTAAGATAACTTTTTTAACAATGCTATACTTTTTTAGTGTATTTTTTGTAGAAGGAGTTTTTTATTTTGGAGTTACTACTATTCTGACCGCTACTTTAGTTGCATACAAACAGCCGTTAATTGAGGCGCAAATATTTGTTGCTGTCTCATTGCGGGGCATCTCTACCGCTTGGGGCTTTCTCTCTCTCTGTGTTGCTTTCTCCCTTTCTTTCGGCTGCCACCTGATTGCGGCTCCATGTGTTGCAGTAAAACATTAACTAAAGAGAGAGATAGCGCATGCCTGTATGAGTTAGTGGTAGGGCATTGGCTTTCGTAATTGATGTCTGCCCTTGACCAAGGCCTAAAAACAAAAACAAGGCAAAACCGAAAACTAAAACCGAGATTACAAACAAAACACCCCATTGTTTGTGCTTTTAAAGTATGTACATGTATTAATACATATGTACAGTATGTAAGTACTTATTTTCAACGCTAAAAAGACAATATCTAACAAGGAAGGCGGGCATGCATGTACATGCATACATACATGCCAGTGCAAGCTTCTACGTCACATGCTCTTTTTCTCTCCCCCTGTGCCTGAGATGCAGGGCTCCCATTTTCGCGTGCACTAAATATGAGTTTACAATTTTAATTTCCCTCAATTACTTACAGCCGGTCAGGATAAGCGGCTTCACCATGGAGCCCCCAGCGGCTGGAAATCTGCTGGAGATCATGGATCTTGCACGCACTCTTCGCCAGGAGCAGCTCTTTATACAGCAGGAACAGGCGACCTTTGCCCAGCTCACATCGGCCTTGGAGACAAATGCGGGGACCATTACCAAGGTAATTTCTTAATAATTAGTTGGGCATTTAATTACCAATATAATTTAATTGTGTTCTCGCCCCCAACAGTTGGCCTTTGTTTGTGCCCAGCAGCGGCAGATTCTCAACGAAATGCTGCTCGCCCGGACGGATCAGGATCCCCTGCTATCCTGCAGGAGAGCAAGTGCCTACGACAGTGCCCAGTTTGTGGACGCCAAGCAGCTGCTTCCATATGAAGTGAGTACTGGCATAGGAGACATCCAAATCAGCATAATCTTAAATAAATAAGTATATATTAACTCTCAGCACGCCTTGGCCTATGAGGATCTGTTCAACTACCTGTACAACACACCCTATTTGCTGGCCCTTTCCCTGGCCACCGCTGATCGGCTGTCACTGCTCTCGGCCAGCACTCTTGGCCAGATTATCAATACAATTGCCACGGGGCTGTACGGGAATGCGATCAACACCAAGGATGTGGAGCTGCTGCTGAAACTGCTGCGGGAACTGATCGAAGTGCAGCTGCTGAGCAGCGAGCAGCCTCGACGTCTGCTGAGAACCAATAGCAGCTCCTTTGCCCGCCTGTATCAACGGCTGGTGGAGAGTCTCTTTTCGGCCAGGATATTCCTAACCGCCGCCCTCCATGCGCCGCTAATGAGTGTGCTAAGTGAGCATGAAATCTGGCTGGATCTGGATCCGCACAAGCTGATGCAGACATTTACGCCCCGCGAGCGGGAGAAGCGCTTTGGCCTGGAAGGGGATGAGAATAAGGAGGAGTACCAGCGAAATGTCGCTCGATTCCATGCGGAAACGCTGGGCAAACTCCACTCACACGTCCAGGTGTTTGTAAAGAGTCTCCAGCAGAGTTGGGCGCTCTTCCCCAGCTCCCTGAGGTGGCTGCTGCAAACGCTCAGCCAGCAACTGAGGCAATCGCTAACCCACGAGGAACAGGATATCCGCCATCTGCTGACGGATCTGGTGTTTACACACTTCATTTCGCCGGCAATTGCGAGTGCCGATCTCCTGGGCATCATCGATGTGAACGTTAGCGAACGGATGCGGCATAATCTCAACCAGATTGTTCGCTTGCTCCAGCGGCTGGCATTGAACGACGAGGACAGCGAACTGGTGCAGCTAATGGATCTCCTGATGCTGGGACAAACCGGTGAGGATGTGGTGGCCATATTGCCGCAGCAAAGCGACTTTGAACGCTCCCAGCTGGCCATCAATCAAAGGGAACTGGGTCAGTTTGTGGAGTTCTTTCGTCTACTGATTTCCCACGAGGAATACGATATATCTGCGGAGGAGCGGCAGCGACTGCATAGAATTCTCAGCAGGATACCCAAGCACCCGCAGCAGCAGCAGCAGCAACAGCCACCGGATGTGGCACAGGACATGTCCCGCGAGAGTCCCGAAAAGGTTAAAAAGGGCGGCGGTAGCAGCAACAAGGCCAACCTCATGAGGCTGGGCAAGGCCACCAAAAAGAAGCTGGCCAAGGGCATGAGCTTCAGCAGTAATCACAATACCGTGCAGGTGGAACCGCCCCTAACCAACGGCCAAGCCATCGCCGCCAATGCCACAACTGTAAATGGAGGCGGCGGTGCTGATCTCGAGCTTAGCAACTCCTCGCACAGTGGCAGCAACACCAGCCTAAGTTCCTGCGGTGCCAACATACCGATCCCAGCAGCTAATGATCAGCCCCTTGCCCTGGACGAGACGAGATCCTCGGGCTCCGATCCTGTGCTGCTGTTCAGCCTCTATAATGCCGGCGCCAAGTCCAAGCTGAAGCCATTGACGGAGGAGGAGGTGTTAAAGATGAACTGCATCGGGCAGGATGGTAGCAATCTGTTGCCAGCAGTGGTTACGCACACCGCTCCCCTGGCGCCGTCATCGAACAACGATGACGTTAGCAGTCTGGAGGCAATGAGAAGACCCCAGGATGATGCCTCCATTGGGAATTCGGATAACTTGGAGGCAATCAGCGAGGCGGCCCACTCGGTGGCCAGTTCCCTAGACCTGGAGGAGCAGCAGGAGCGGGATGTCCATGAGAATGAGGATAACCTATCGGACATGGTGTCGGCTAATGTTTCTGGTCGCGGAACGCCCAATATCAGTGGCCGGGACACACCCTCGTCCCAGGTAACAGATGGCGGGGATGGCACTGTCGGCGATCACCTGGCCCATCATCATCATCACCACCATGGCGTTCACTCGCGGGCGGCGGCCAACAATCCGCAAATGCAAAAGATGCTACTTTCCAAGGCCCGCTCCGACATCGATGACAAGTTCTGCAAGTTTGAGCTGAAAAAGTTCGAGGGCGACGAGAATGTGAGCATCATATCGGACACTTGGTCCACGGATGTGCTGGCCTCGGACTCGGAGAACACGCTGGATGCCACCGGCAGTGAGAGGGGTGGCGCTGGTGATAGGGACAACAACAGGAACTTCTCCACGCCGCTGATACCCTCTGCCGTTGTCCTGCCGGGCGATAATAATTTTGTGGTCGAAGCCCTGGCCAGAGCTGGTGGAGTCGTCGTTGTCGGCGGTGGCGGTGGCGGTGGACCCCAGCTGGATGCCTCCGATCAGCGATCGGAGAGCAATTGGAGTACCGATGTCTTGGCCAGTGATTCAGAGAAGTTGGCCGAGATAGACACCGATGACAATGTCTCCATTACGGCCAAATCGGATACGACGGCACCGCAGGCTGCCGTGCTCTTGGATGACGAGGACGAGGATGAGCAGACACCCGGCAGCAGTGGTGACGGCGAGTTACCCGATCCGGATCCGGATCGGGGCAACGGGAGCGAGCGGAGCCAAGAGGACTCGGCTTTCTTTGATGCCATCAACTCGTACGACGATGCCAATCTCTATATGGGCGCCTCGTCTCTGGCCAGGAGTTCGGTGCGTACCAGCTACCATGTCATGGGGGGCGAGAGCAGCTTCCAGCAGCAGTACAAGTGCAGTGGAGCTGATTCCAGTGGGCGCAAGACCACGCCCCTAATGGGCACATCCTGCATGCGTCGCCAGACATCGGCGGAGAGCAGTATCAGTAATCAGAGTCTGAACCTGGAGGAGGCACCGCCGCCGCCAATGGGGAAGCACCATCACCATCATCACCGAGATCGGGATCGAGAGCGAGAGCACCACCATCGAGAGCATCATCATCATTACCGGGAAAGGGAGCGGGAACGGGAGAGGTCGGCTCTGAAGAAGAAGAAGCACCATCAGGAGAAGGAAAAGGAAAAGGAAAAGGAGAAGGAGAAGCATCGGGATCTAATCGATTTCAGCGATTGCAGCGAGGATAAAGAAGAGCTGGAGCGGAATAGGGAGCTGGAACAGCCGCCCGGACTGGTGCAGCAGCTCCTGGATATGTTCAATCAGGATGAACAGGCCGCTGCCGCAGGAGGCGGGGCCTCGCCCAATGTCGAACATCGTCGCATTTCCATTGAGCAGCGTTCGGCCATCATCGATGGCCGAAGAAACGGCATCCTGGCGGGTAGCATGCGGCGACACCAGAGCTTAAACTACGAGAACCACGAGATCATGCTTAACTCCATGTTGCCCAAAACCGACGATGACAAACAGGAGATGCTCCTCTGTGTGCAAACGCAGCAATTGCAGCTGGAGGAGAGAGCTGGAGCTGGGGCTGGCTCCGGAGCAGGCGTTGTCCTACGATCCGCTGAGGCGGAAGATGCAGCAGCAGCTGGAGTTGGAGCCGCTGGCTTGAAGCCACCGAACAAGGCCACCGGAGCCATACCAAAGAGCATTAGCTTCGATGCCAGCGCTGATAAGGAGAAGCAGCCCTATCATCGCGACCGGGAAAGGGATCGAGAAAGGGATAGGGAAAGGGACCGGGACCGGGACCGGGAGCGGGAACGCGACAGAGAAAGGGAGAGAGAGCGGGAGCGAGATCGCGATAGAGATCATCATCCTCACAGTGCTGGAATTTTCAACAAACTGAAGCAGGGCATCTTCAAGAATCGCCGGGGAACCAGCGCCAGTGCCAAAAGTCAAAGCCACTCCAATACCCCGGTGGTTCCATCCGCATCCACATCTGCTTCTGCTTCGGCCGCCACTGCCCAAGCGGATCATCGGAGCGTGAGCTTTGATCCCAATGCCGGATGCGTGAGCCACCACTTTGGCACCCACTACTGTGATACGAGCGAGGACATCCTGGCCAAGTACCGGCGCAAGGTGAGCAGCTCCAGCGAGGCCACCAACTCGGACTCCATGGGCAATAACAATGGTCATGGCGTGCGTCTAGGAGGCAGCGCCGCAGCCGGATCGTCTGGGGATCTGCACAAGCACATGAATGGCGTCGGCCATCTCCCGGGTGTGGTCTTTGGCAGCGTGAAGCAGAAGCTCCGTACAGTATTGTCCCGGACTGATCTGCATAGCGGCGACTTTCGGCCAACGTCCAGCTCTACCACGATCACGACAACGATGGCCACACCGCTGCAAATCTATTTACAAATCCAGCTGGCGCAGTGCACCAGCATGCAGCGGCTGCCGCAAATCTCGCATGTGGCCGAGGCATTGCGCTGTCTGGCGCAACTGGAGCGGCCGCAGCACGGCCAGCTGCTGACGGAGCTGCAACGGGATCTGGAGCGGCGACAGAGCTACCTGCAGTACCTCATGCGCCACCGGCAGCAGCTGCTGCTCCGGACGGAGCAACTGGAACAGCTTGAGGCTCGGCTGAGTGGAGAGGCGCGCAGCTGTCAACGTTGCCTGCTCCAGGCACTGGTTCGCATGTATCTGGCCTGGGCCCGGCAACAGGCCAAGCTGGAGGAGTTCCAAGCCGAATTCGCCCAGCTACGAGCCAGCGATGAGCGCGTCGAGCTAACCGAGGAGTTTGTGGAGTCACTGCTGCAGGAATTGCGCACCAGTGCCGATCTGCAGGATGACTGGCAGCTGGATGCCGCACGTGTGGCCATCGAACGCATGCTCCTCGAGCAGATGTACGAGCAGGTGATGTTCCCCAACGAGGATGCGGATGTGTCGCGCGACGAAGTGCTCTCGGCCCACATTGGCAAGCTGCAGAGATTCGTGCATCCGGCTCATCCGTCGCTGTGCATCGCCCAGGAGTATTTAGGCGAGGCACCATGGACGGTTGCCCAACAGCAGCTCAGTCACATGGCTGCCTACAAGACGCCGCGCGAGAAGCTGCAGTGCATCATCAAGTGAGTAGCAAAAGTATTCCAAAAACTATCTATATTCTGTTATATTCTCCTTCCCCTTTCAGCTGCATCTCTAGCATCATGAGCCTGCTGCGCATGTCCAGCGATCGCGTACCCGCTGCTGATGATCTTCTGCCCGTGCTCATATATGTTGTAATAATGGTGAGTGTTCCCAGAGTTTCCCAACGAAAGTTCCTACATTATTCTTAATTCTTCAGGCCAATCCCCCCTATCTACTGTCGACCGTGGAATACATTAGCTGTTTCCTCAGCAAGAAGCTCGTGGGGGAAGATGAGTTCTACTGGACACTCTTTGGATCTGTGGTGAAGTTCATCAAGACAATGGACTATCTGGATTAACAACGGTGATTCGTCAACGAACGATCCTCCAACGATATTTGTTTTGTAGTCATTAGGTGGATTTATTTATGTATTTTGTAGAATTGTTTACACTCCTCCCCTCTGATATTTTCTTTTTTTGTACAAAAGCTAAGCTGATAAGACGTAATATCCAATCGATCAAAGCGATTAATAGCGATACCATCGTGTTATATCGAAAAAGGGACAAAACAAATGCCAAGAATGCTGAAGAGAAGTGAGAAGTAGGAGTAGGGAGTTCTAGTTTTAGGAGAACATTGCATGTACGCTGTAAGGCCTCGCCTGATGGCTACCAACCCATCATGATGACATATAGTGAACGTAATTGTGTATTCTTATGTGTATATTACCAACAATAACTAGAGAGCATATTCTTCTATTTATATATATTTACATGCATGTTTATCATCGGTCTAGCCTCTGTCATATAAGTATGTTTCGGATACACGAACTGCAACTTAATATTCCTTATTGTGTAACACAAAATAAAAATCAATGCATAAAACAAACACAGGTCTTTTACTAGAAGGGATAATCATACCGAAAATAACAATTATCGAGGAAATACCCTGTAAATCCTTGCTGGATAATCTATTATTATTATTATTTATTTTTATTTATTTTCTTTTTTTTGCTTATCGGGTATAATCCTGAGAATTCGCAATACTCTTCCGCTATTCGTCCGTTTGCGCGTCCGTTTTTGAGCATTTAGCGAAACTAATGCGGAAATTCCGAGAGGAATTGTGAGAGGAATGGTGGAATCCGTTTGACGAGCTCCGATACTTACATACAAGTTAACCATTAACAACTTTGGTGTGTTACATACTTGGTTCTAGCAAAACAGCTTTAAAGTTATATTATATTACGTATTTGTCTGAAAAGTGTACTATACGGATCTCAGGGAAAGGCAGTTTATTGAGTCATTGTGCTCTTTTTCTTACCCATTTTCAACAGGTGAATAACACAACATTAAAACCAAACTATTAAAACACATTTACAGTACAGCTTTGTATATATTTTCCATTTGGGCTTTTTTTTTTTGCCACCCATTAATAATATTACAATTTGACTTTTTCGTTCGTTAGGTTAGGTGTATAAGCAATAATAAACATAAAAATTTAAGGAGAGCGGTCAGTAAAAAAAAAACAACCAAGTATTTACAACTAAAAAACGTTTGACGTAATACTTTTCAGTGAGAGATAATATTGCACAATAGTTGCATTGCATTGCGGGTGATGATGACTTAAAGAGAAGCAAAGCGCATCAATAAATTACAAATTATGCACTAATAAATAACAAATAAACATTATAATAATAGGTAAATGAGTAAAGCGTAACCGAAGATTAAAGTTAAGACTCGTAACTCGTCACTCGATTTTGAATGTCTTGAGTACAAAATGGGCCGCATTGCTAAAAACCATTTAACTTTAATGACTAACAAAGCGTGAATATATAGTACATATATATATATAGTGTATATATATATATCCGACTTGTGACTAAACATGTACAATGGGAACGAACATCTGCAGAAGCGTCTTAATTAAAAATTTGATCGATTTCGATTTCGGTTTTGGGCTTGGGTTTGGGTTAGCGCCTCTAAGCCATCAACAGTTCCTCATGCAGCCCGTCGGCATCCAGGGATTTGTTCGATTTGAACATAAAGTTATTATCGCTGGACGAGCCCTGCGACTTGGAGCTGGAGGTCATGTTGTAAAGATCATCGAGATCCTGACTGCGCCGATAACTGGGGAAATAGGGAAATAGATGTTACAGAAAATTGCAATATGAAGATGGGGGGTTTGCAGAAAATCGGCAAATCTATATGTATATATGTATAAACTGCACAAAACTCACGTGCTGAGTGGCCTGCTGTAGGTGGACATGGCCGGGCTGGCCGGATTATTGTTGCTATTGTTGCTATTGCTGTCATTGTCGGCATTGTCATTGTTGTAGAGATCGTTGCAGTTGTCCAAATACTCGGATCGCAGGTACGTGTCCAGATCGTTGTCGCACTCATCCTCCTGATCGGCATAGTCCTGCTCATTGTCCTGATCCTGCTGCGACTCCACCATGCACAGCCATTGCGAATTATGATTTCGGAACTTTTCCAGCTGCAAATGAAAATATAGAAACTGGCAATGGATATTTCTGGCCAACCGGTTAACCAGGCAACCCACCT
Source organism: Drosophila bocki (assembly GCA_008042715.1). Taxonomy (NCBI): domain Eukaryota; kingdom Metazoa; phylum Arthropoda; class Insecta; order Diptera; family Drosophilidae; genus Drosophila; species Drosophila bocki. Next base: position 36,041 of record VNJY01006744.1, on the reverse strand, counting down.
TGATGCGCTTGGCCCACTCACTGTCGCTGATGGCGATTATGTCCAGGCAATAGTCGCACACCTTGCGGATCTCCTCGTTCTTGTCGTGCATGAGATCGATGAGATAGGCCGGCGACTCGGTCTCCTTGATCATGTACTCCCTGGTGCTCTCGTGGCGCAGTATCTGCTGGAACACAAAGATTATCTGCAGCACAATCTCGTCGTCCTCCTGCTTGGCCTTCAGCAGCTCAATCAGCGAGATGACCACCTTGGCGCGACAGAAGAGCAGGGCGCACAGTTCATCGCAGGCACAGGTGCCCAGATAGACGATGGTGTCCAGGACCAAATCATCCAGTCGGGAGCACGGCACCAGAAGCTGCCGGATCCAGGGTATCAGCTGAAAGTTCTGCAGGATCTGCGAGTAATCCAAATCGGTGAGGGCCAGATTCCCCAATATGCCCAGGCACTCGACAATAAAGGCCTCGTCGTCGCAAATGGTCAGGATGCGCGCCAGATCGCCCACATAGTCGATGAACTGCGGCTGCAGGGATTCGTGTTGCGAGAGATTTCGCAGCAGCTTCATCAGCAGCGCATCCTGGTACTTGAATGCTCGATCCATCAGGCTATGCAGGCGCTGGCCCTCGACCATGATCTGGGCATTCCGGCGGTTTAGCGATAAATTAATGCACAGGGCAATGAGATCCAGATCGACCTTGACATTCAGGTTTAGGATGATGGCATCGGTGGCCATTTGAACGCATTCCGTTTGCGTGAACATCCCCTTCACCTTGTCGTCCAGGCTCATGTGGTAGAGGATCTTGACAGCGATGCCGTGGAGCTTCTCATCGTTGATGAACATCACCAGCATGGGCAGATAGCCGGCGGCAATCATCTTGCGACGCAGTCCGCCGTCAAAGGAGAGATTGAAGACCAGCTTCAGGGTGACCTGCACCAGATCGATGTGCGTGCTCTGGAACAATCGCGGCAGCTTGGCCACAATGTTCAACGAGCCCATCTCGTCCTTGTTGTCCCCAACAATCGATAGCTTCTTGAGGAAGGTGCTCACTAGCATCAGCAGGTCGATATTTTGGCGATCCAGCGCCTTGACCAGCATCTTAACAATATGCTTGCGGCGCATCTTCTCCTCCAGCTTCACATTCTCGGCCATGTTCAGCAGCAGGTAAAAGGCCACGCGCAAAAGCTGCTCTTGCTTCTTGGCGAAGATCTTTAGCTGCTTGTTCAGCCGATCGATCTCCTCCTTTTTCACCTTGGGATCGTTACGGTCCAGTGATTCGTTGCTCTGACTCTGGGCCGCCGCCTTGAATTCAGCTGGAACCGCAGCGGGAGCTGCTGTTACGGGCGAATCGACAGCTCCGGCACACAAAGCCTCGTGGTAGCTGCTATTGAGAATCTGGCTTTTGATCAGCGACGACGACATCGAGCCATGGAAGCTGCTCCAGTTGCCCGATTTGGGACGCTGCTTAAGCTCTGGAATGCGACGACGCGGTGGTTCCATCTGGAAATTAAATATTGTTAAAGTTTCATTATTAAATTCAAATTATTTGGCTTACCTCCTTGGGCTTTTCCTCGTTCATAATGTCGAGAAAGTCGTCGGTGCTGCGATTCAGCTTCTCCTTGCTGGCCTTTGCCGAGTGCGGAGTGGAGCAGCCATTCGGCTGCTTGCGGACATCCAGCTCATTCCGCATAGTTTCATAGCGACGGAGCTCGTAGTCGATCACATCCATGCAAAGAGATCCGATCTAAGACAGAACAAATATGAATAAAATATAAATATATATATATATATATTTATAAAAGCCTCTTATCACCTTGTATTGCACAATCAGTGGATGGAACTTGGTGTAGGTGGAGAAGCAGAAGAAAATGTAGATGATGTTGGTGGAGAGATCCAGAGATTTGCGCCAGTCTTCGCGTAACACTCGCGATAAGGCGCTGAGGCAGGCTTCTGCAAATACAAAATATATCTTTAATTAATAAATGATAATAATAATAAATCTCCCAAGATCGAACCATTCTTTTCCAGCTCCTCAAGATTATCCGGATTTCGTGCCATTTGCAGGATCATGGCTGAGCCCCTGATCCGTTCACCCAGCTCCTCGTACAGCAGCTCCACATACTCGTCAATATTGTTGATGGACACATCTGCTGTGGGCTGTGCAGCGGCGTTCAGTGCACTGGAGCCACCGCCATTGGTGGACACGGCCACTGATCCGCCGCCTGTGCCGCTGCCTCCACCGGTGCTGCTCGTCATGGCCGCCACGCTGCTGTGCGATCTGGCCGAGGAGCGCGTATGTGAGTTGTGCAACGCTGCCGATCTTCGGCTGTGCGTGTTATTGTCCGGAATATCTAGGGAATATCTGGTTAGTTGAGTTCCCAGTATAAGCTCGATGGTATGTTACCATTGCTGGCATTATCCTTGCGATTCTTCAGGTAAAAGATAATCTGTTCGACGTCATTTAGCTGGGACTTGTGAATGAGATCGCATTTCTCCACCACCTCGCGGGCCAAAGCCGCTGGATCCGTTTTGGCATTCAGCGAGCGAAGTCGAATGATTTTCTGACAGTGCTAATATATAGATATTATAGATATTAGCGGAAAAGCAATTTTCTTTTATTTTTAGGTAGAGTTTTTAATAAGTAGAAAAGCTTCTACCTCTGTAAATCGATTTTTTTCAAAAATATTTCGATTAAATTCGATTAAAATCAAAAAAGGAAAAATAATTTAAATTTAATTTAAATTATAGTTCTTTATAGATCTGGAAATAATATCGCCCCAAATATCATATCGACAAAAATTGTACATTTTGATTAATCGAAATTTTAAGCTTAGAAAAGTATCGCATTTAATTATAAAATATAAATGTTATCCAACAATTTTATTTAATTTCTTATCTTCCCTTACGGGTGAACTAAAAAATATATCTATACAGTCTTATTCATACCGATCATCGAATATAGGATACAAACAAATATTATTATTGTTAAAGACCTGTGCATTTTTATTTAAACAAACCCTGCTTACATATTAAACATATAGATTTACCACCAAAGCTATTATGTATATTTTTATTATTATAATTATTTGATCAAAATTGGTTTCAAAATTCAGGAAATAGTTTTCGCTTATCGAATTCTGAAATCTTCTATAACAATTTAACGCTTGGCAAGATTTTAGGTAAATAAACAATATATTTGAGTTACTATTTATTTATTTTTGGTCATGAACAATCAACGAAAAGCAACCCAAAAGCGAAAGAGGCAAGAAAACGTGAATTGAGGTTATTTACCCGACCCGCCAACCTTTTTTGGGTATCGTCCGATTACTCATTTACAAGCTACTTAGTCGCCACTACTCGATACTTGAGCGTCGACCGTCATCGACCCCGTTACGTTATCGATTGGCCCCCCCGGCTCAATGTCATCCTTGCCCCTCACCCCAACCATAACCCTTAACCCTACACAGCGAAAATTGCTAAATACGACTGTTTCTATAAGCTGCTATTGTTTTTAATAATAAAATAATAGTTTCTGTAAGATTGACCAAAAAGTAAAGCATTAATAAAATATTTTAAAAATTAATATAATTTTTTTTTAATTTTACAAGGCTTAACATTAAAATTGTCAAAATTTAAAATACAAAAAATTTAAATTTGAAACTCCATAGCCTGTTTTTTAACCGAATATAAACTAATTTAGAATTGTTTTTTGAATTAGATGATCATATTCCAAATTAGCTTCCATGACTGAATTGCTAAGTGCAAGGATATATGTATAAGCTATATCTGCTTCGTTACAATGTATCCGAATATCCCCAACTTATGGCGCCAGTTTAGGAATACCCACATAAACTATCATTCATTAAATTAGCTTACCTTTTTCTCCTCGATCATTGGGTTATTGGGCTCCCCGAAGACAGTGGCCTCCAATTGGTAGTTGACAATCAGCGCCTTGTCAGTGGGATGAGGCTCAATGGATCCGCCTTTCCACCGCCTGGTTGTTGTTTATCCGTTTTTCATTTGTTGTTTGGAGAGAAATTGTTGTTGGATCAATCATAAATTATGCGGTCAATGCGTAATGAGGTAATAATGTGCTCCTTGTCTCTCTCCTCTGAGTGAGAAATGTCCCGTTGCAAGTTGTTATTTTTGGTGTTCTTCTCTCTCACACACAAACACACACTCTCACACACAGCAGGGTAACAAAAGGTTGCGGCAAGTGGAAAATCAATAACAACAACACGCGAGTGAGAGAGAGAGAGAGAGAGAGGGAGACAGGGCAAGGTGAGTGGGTTTTAGTGTATCTTTCTGGTTTCTTTTTTGCTTCTTTTTTCGCTATTTCTTTTGTTCTGCCACTTGTACATACACCCACACACAATCACTGGGCACTGTATACATACGCACTTTTTAATAAACTTGGCGTCATCATTTGTTTGCATTGTTGAAGAATGCTCTGCTTTTGTTGTTGTTGCTGCTGCTGCGGCTGTTGGTACTTTGGAGGTGGGCGAAGGCGACGGTGGGCTTATAACGGTAACTGCGGCGCCCGCACTAACGACACTTTTCTGCAGCAGCAATTGCCTTTGTTGCGCTCTCTTTTGCTCCCACAAATCGCCGGCAATCGCATTTATTATGTAATAGATGTAGTGTATCACAATTGGCAGCAGCACCAAGCCCGAGATTATTTGGAAAATTAACAAAACAAATTGCATGCGACATGCGACGACAGATCCAATTGGAACTAGAGGTGCAAATAAAATCGTTTATTCAATCGATGTTTCATCGATGTGTTGAGTTGCGATATATCGATATATTATTTTGGAGAATCGATTTGAAACTTTGTTTTTTTCCTGTTATAAAATGTAACACTTTATTTATGGAACAAGAACAAGTATGTAGAGTTGATAAAAAACTTATAAAAATTAAAATTTGTTCTTAGAATACTACTTGATTATTTGTTTTCCTTCTGTAAGAGAAGGTGTGAGTCGTTGATAAATAGGTGGGGAACTTAGCTACCTAACGGCAATTTTTAGGGCTCCCAGATCGCTTTATATGTTTTAATAAAGCGAATTTATTTATTAAAAACTCGGAAAATCTTATAAACCACACCTGACCAAACTGTCTACTAGTCCTAATCAACTCATTTTTGATTAGATTTTGTAAATCTTCGTTTTTTGTATTTGTAAAGAACTACGCCAAACACAAACATCTTAATATCAAACCTAGAAATTTCCAAAGGTATAGGACCTATTTTTAATATCTACATTCCCATAAAGCCACAAATATATTCGGAATTCATACTAAAAGAAAACATACATAGGATGGTACGGATCGCAAGGACAACACGTCTTGCGACAGCCCCTGGAACATGAAGGGTCATTATTACTGAAGACTTTTTGTGGTAAAAGTTGAATAATGATATAATATTTATACTATAATTATACTTCTTCGTGTCAACCCCCTTTTATTTCTTATTGTTTAGAGCTAGCTAACCCGATTCACAAAATAGTGATAGTGTTTCTAGGGTAAATTGGGTTTAAACTGGTCCACTAAACCATTTGTACCCCTTTTTATCTACATACAAACTACGTACATATTTGCTCTGAACCCACAATACAAAAAAAAAAAAAAAAATCGGATGCTCATATCGTTTCTTTCCCGGTGCCATAGCACATAAATATTTACATATGTAGACTCATTATCTCTCAACCGAAACATAATCCGGCCGAAGTGCAAATTGCTCCGCTCTGGACGCTGCACGGGAATTATGTGGAGTGTTGGATATGTGTTTTTGATGCAGTCACCGCCGCCGCAGCTGGCTTAAATCAATCCCAGACTTGCCATTATTGTTATTTTTCGTGCTGCTGCTGCTGCTGTTGTTGTTGTCGTTGTTGTTCGGAGGCGGCATTAATATCATTGGGCCCCCGAGGGACCAGCCACATGTGCAGTTGGGACAAATGTCAGCAAAGGCAGTTTTTCACATTTTCACAGCGATTTCCCACCCCCAAAGCAACGTAGCTGTTGTGATAGATGTAACACGTAGCTATAACTGGATAAAGGACGCAGGACGAAGGATGAATGGGGTTGCATTAATCGCCGCACGATGAGCACGCTCGCTGATGGCTGTCGCAGATGATAATGGCAATACAACTGACTGCACAATGAGCTGACCATATGCGCACATAGACAATAAAATACGACGGCCTACATATTACCCTTACCACCCCGCCCACCCTGCTCTGCTCTGCACTGCCCTGCCCCGCCCCCTTGGGAGGCAAGTGCAACTGACATTGGGCAAAAAGTCTGTAAACGGCAGCAGTAGGCCTCGACAGTCAATGGACAAACGTAGCACATTTAATGAACATGCTGACATGAGTTATTGCTCGTTTGTTCATTTGTTCTCCTTTTTTTTTTTGGCAGATACCCTTAAAGTCGGGTACATGCATATTGGTAAGATTAAGCTACCACATGTATGTACATATCACAATAAGATATCAGAAGAAATGGTAAGGGATTTGAAATCCAATCAAATGTGAGACAAAATAATGCTTTAAACTTTATAGTTTGAGCTTTTCTTCCCTCACTTTTAATGCTACTGATTGCTATCTAACCAAAAAAGTTAAGTCACAGATAAACTTGTCGTAAAAGCCAATCGGTTTTCTACCCTTTTGTTAAATAACCGAACAAGAAAGATGTAAGGAACATTCGGAGAACACCTTCTATTCTTCTTTGTTGACTATGTTCGTTACCGAGCCGAAAAAGACTTGACAGGTAGTGAGAGTTCCTGTTAGTGTTAAAATATTTCAAACAGAAAGTTTATATTTCAATAAAATTTTAACAGTAATATTTTAGTTAGCAAGTGTATCACAAAATTCGACTTTTCCTATCATAATTTTAGTTTCACTTATTTATTTTTGACAACGAAAAATGGAGAATCAAATGCACAGCTGTTGGTGGCTTTTTCACTTGGCGATCCACACGGGCCCACCGAATGCAAATTATATTTCGCATTAACTTTGATGGAGATGAATTCCGGATTCCGGGCCACAGACACAGAAACATGCAAAAACAAAAGCAACAAAAAACACCCCAATATCAGATCAGACATCGGGGATCTCTGGGGGTATGGGTGTTACTATGTAGTTATATACATAAATACATATGTAAATATGTACACTGTGAAAAATATGCATTTATATCTTTATATTATATCTTTAAAATCTGAAAAATCTGCATGCTAGAAGTTCTCTAATTGCCAATCTATACCAACTTTAACAGAGACCCTTTTAAGTCTTTTTGGGCTCGATAAAATAAAAGCTGATTGGATATAGTTAGCAGACAGAAGACTAGGATATATTATAACGCTATTTGAATAGTAATTACTTTTTAAAATCCGATTCGGTGTTTAACAGAACTGTGCTAGTCTTTATCGTTCGGATAAACTAGACGAGTTTAGAAAGCTGATTTGATTTTATGACAAGTTTATTTGATATTTATCTCTTTTTGAAATATCTAAAAATAAAAAAAATAAAATTATCTAAAGGCATACAAATTCAATGATTTTTATGAGTGTATATACACCCCAAAACCCAACCCCAACCCCTAGCCACGAGACAAAGTGCCAAGTCAGACAGATGCAGACGTATCTCATTTACCATTCCGTACTTTGTGCTCATCTTTATTTCTTGGCAAGTCGTGTGCAATTCATTAAGGCGAAATCTGCTCGAATGCGAATAATGCAAATTGCTCTATTTTCATTCACAACGACTGGTATTTTGGGGGGCTGGTATTCGGTGGGCTGGGGGACACGGATGCTGCTGCTGCATGTGTCCGAGCTGCAACTTGCAACAATCTGCCAGAGTCGACGACAAATTTATTTTTGTGGAGCGAGGCGGGGAATGGGCATCAATGAAAATGCTGTTCAAGCAGTTGTCTCCCAGGCATTTTGCACTAAAAGTTCAAAAATTCCATTAATTATACTCGGCAAAGAGTTCGGCTTCGCTTTCTTCTCCGCTCTGATTCTTTCTTTTATTTTTTTCCCCCCGTTCAGCTTCTTTGCTAATTTTTCAAGAATTTGAAATTTCTTAATGGCCTCTCGCTCGGCCAGCGATTTCTGGTAGTCGAATGGTGGGGTGGTGGGGGATATTGGGGGTTTCCAACACAATTTTCCGAGTGGGGCCAAATGCAGCCTGTTTGTCTGAGACACCAAAGTCTAACCCCTGCCCCCAGGCATGCGTTGGCACTCGAAAAAATAAGCACAATGATTATAATAATAATAAATAAATATAAATAGACATATAGCTTAATAAAAAAAATTTAATAAATAAAAATATATATAATATAAAAATATATACATTATTAAAAAATGTATAATATAATGAACGATCATAGTTGAACATAAAATATAAGTTTCTTTGAAGTACAATGGAATTACACATGTATCTATCATCCTCAACAGCCGAGTTGATCTAGACTAGTCTCTTTGTGCGACTGCATTTGTGCGTTTTAACGAATATATTAGATTAACTAGATTTTTCGTCACAACTTTTTTTTACATAAAACTTAGAAACTTAAAAACCAGATTGGACCACTATATATAATAACTAATATATAAACAATTGAAAAAATATTATAAAAAATGGTAACTATGTTGTTTTTATCTCAGAGATATGTGTAATTTTGCATATTATATACATACATAGTTGTAGTTAATTTTACCAATTGCAAGAATATACAAACTTCAGCTTTCCAAGGTCAACCTTTATTCTCTAGTTGTTTTTAATAAATTTAAATCAATAATTTCGTTCCATATTGTTTTCCGGTGTATATAGGCTTACCCCTATCGCTATTTACTCCCCCGTTCCTCTCCCAGAGCCGGATGTGCTCATTGTGCTTCATTTTCATTTCTACTTACATGTCGGCCCACTCCCTTTTACCCGCTCCCAGCTCCCTGCTCCCCCCGCTCATTAATGCTCCGCCGGAAGCGCCCATCTGCTGCCGCCGGACTTTGGATTTGCTGGGCAAGAGAGATGACTGGTGGAAACAGAAGGGAGACCATTGGAAGATGGTCAAAGAAGAAGCTACGGAAAAGTTTCCCCGGTTGTGATTTTAAAAATGCGTTACGCAGTGCGTAAATCAAAACTCGAACTGAAACTAAAGCAAGTGCAATGCGGGAATGTTTGTATTTGTAGCATGGCTTATACACTGGGAGAAATGATTGCAATTATTACTTGATATTTATGAAATACAACATTTCAGGAATTGTTGAAATTAGCTTAATTAATAAGGGTCTTATTAATAAAAAGAGGATTCAAAAACTATAATATATATAATAAGCAAAGTTATAATATTTTTCAAATGACTAGATTGAATAGGCTGTTAATGCTAAGCAACAACTGTGTAGGGTCGAATATTTCTTCTTTACTTCCTAAAATTATTATGCATAAAAAGATGGCTCTTCAAACCACAGTTCCTTTAAGAACCTACCCCCTTTTACTCAGTGTGCACAACTGGTTATTCCTGAAATTATACATCATGTTTTTGTAATTCTCTCAAACCCGTGAATAGTTTTTAATTTTTAGAAGAGACTTTGATAAAAAAAAACCACTGCAGTAACTGCCTATACATGGTGACCAACGGTAAGTAGTAGTGCTCTCGCGATCGCCGTTATGTTGTTTGCGGCAAACTTAACGGCCTTTTCGCGCCATCCTCCCTACCTCCCTACCCCCATCCCTCCCAGGCTCCCAGGACGATTCTCGCTCTCACTCTGCCTCTCTCTTTATATTTATTGGATGGCCGCCACACGCAACAACAAAGTCAATTGCGGCAGCCGCAAAATGAAAATGGAAATTCAAAGAGCGGCGGAATGAAATGGAAATGGCATAGGGGTGTGGGAAAAGCCAGAAAGGGGGGTCAGGGGGGCGGTGGTAGCTGCCTGGCTGGCTGGTTGGATGGAGGGTTAAAGTAAACGAGAGAGTTGTATGTACAAAAAAGTTGAGCACTGCAAATGGCTCGCCATGGGCGCATAAATTGTGAAGCCACCTTGTCTATTTTCTATATATCCGCCGCAGGGTATTCATGACTTTGGTCTGGAGTTTGTACCGCATCAGGGATGGGCACCGAGTGTTAAGCTCGGAGCCAGTAAACAAAAGAAACTAGATTACTAGATATTATATATTTTATATTATAAATATAAAGTCCTTGAAGTGTATATGAACTTCGGCTTTATTTATCCTTTGCTGTTATTGTCATTGTCGGTCTTCTGCTGCTTTCTTTGCGGCATTTCTTTTCATATTTTTGGTTTCTTTTTCGTCTATTTTTTAATATATATATATATATATCTTTTTTTATATTTTTTGGCAATTTCAAACATGCAACATGTTGCAATGGAGTCATAAGCCGAGAGCCCCAAAATTCAAACTTTTCCCGGACACCGCTACCGAAAAAAATATTTTGTTTTTCGCTTTGCTTTCCCCCATTCAGTTCCACTTCCATCTCCACTTCACTTTTAGCCTAAACAGTCGGAACTCCCATAATTCGAAATAAATTCCTTAAAACTCTAATTTTCAAATAATTAAATGAATATTATAAAAACTGGCTAAAAAGTATTTGCAAAAACTAGTTGAGAATTTTAAAAAATTCTCCACTTTGCACTCAAATACAGCAATTATGTAAATAACAAGTAAGACATTTATACTCTTGTAAATAAAAATAAAAATAAAATAAATTAACTAAATAAATTAACAAAAAAACAATAATTTATTAATTAAATATATAAATATATTTACATCGCCAGAAACTACTTTGGCGAATTTGAAATTGTCCAAACAACAGACATTCTTATTATATATACTAAATTAGTCGATTTTTAAGTAAGATATTATATAGTACATTAGCACGTTCGATTCTTGGAAGAAGTACTGTATTATCCTAATTTTTTTTTTTTTCATTTTTCCCGCGCGCCTTTCTCTAGCTTTATTAACGTTTTTGGTGGTGTTCGGAGAGGAAGAGGTTCTGATATTGTTTGCTGGCAGCGCAGTCTGTAATATTTTTGCCGCATAAAAGTCAAAATATGCAAATAAACTTGGCGCTTTCAGGGAAGAGAGGGGCGCCTGAAGTAAAGGAGCAAAGGACTGGGGAAGTGGGGCTTACGAGAAAGGGGGAGAGGCAGGGGAAAATGGGCAACGGGTGCCTTGCGGATGGAGCGGCTAATTCGGCAAAACAGACATAGGAAAAGACTAAAACAATGGACAAAGCGGAGGCAGGGAGAAGGATCAAGAGCAGGAGAAGGAGCAAAGGCAGGAGATGAAGAGCTGAAGAGTGGAGCGAGGCGGGCAGCATGGCTTAAATAATAAATGTAGTACACGCTTTGAAAGAATTTACTATACTTTGGCAAATGGAGGTTATAAAAACCTCCACACACACACACACACATGTACGGAATATAAATAAACAATGCCCCTACATACAAGGACGAGCGGGCATCCGGAGGGGGTTAATGGCAGCGGCATTTCCATATTGTTGCTATAATCAGCGGCCGCTTTGATTCATCTGCATGTCCGCAGTGGAGGGAAAGAGAGTCAGAGGGAGAAGTAGCTGGAGAGGGAGAGCAAGGCAGATTACCGTTTGGTTTCAGCTTTCCGCCTTTGCCACCCCATTATCATCAAAGAGCTAGCTAGCGAACCTAACCCGGAGCTAACTCAAACCCAAACCCAAATCCAATCCGGTGAGACACCGACCAAACCCAAGGCATCCCCGGTGCAACCTTAACCCCCAACACCACAACCTTCGGCAGGGGCAGGGCACCCCCACAATCCCAACCCCACTCCACAAGGTACAGGCGGCCCCATCAGACTCACAGACTCCATCGCTTGCAACATGCAACTAGGGTTGTTGATAGTATATCAAAATATCAATATATCGATATTTTTTTCTAAAAATTTAAATTTTTATTTAACAAAAAAAAAATCAAAAATATCAAATATGTTGATATTTTGCAGGGATATTTTAAATATTTTATCATATTTTTTGATAAAAAAATATCATCGATACGATATATTTTTTTTAATTCAACAACCCTACATGCAACTTCTACCGAAATGGTGACCCTGCGCAGCTATGTGTTTGATGCGAACATGTTCGCTGCTCGGGCTCAATGTTGCTCTCAGCTTCAAGGACCAAGGCTGGAAAAAGGCTGGAACAAAGAGAATACAGGCCAGTGTACATTACCTTCAATCTAAGCTTAGACCCGTTGGGAATCCTAAGCTTCGATGTGAAGGCAAAAGCAAACCTCGAAAATCGGCATTAGTAGTTCTTTTTGTTGTTCTTAACCTGTGGTTTGGCATGCAGTCTGCCAGACTTGGATTCAGCATTAGGATTCCCAACGGGTTTAAGCTTAGATTGAATGGAAAATTGGCAATTGCTAACGCTAGTGGTCTAATAAAATGTAAAAAATTTTTAATGTGTACATCTTATGGAGAAATATGCACCCTTGAGTACAGGGCATCTCATAGTCGTCTGCATTGAATTGGTTGCTGGCACTTGGGTTGCTATCTCGCAGCCTGACAGTTGTTGGTTCGTTCGGTTGGCTCAGTTTTGTTGCTGCTGCTTTGAGCTCGGGGATTCGGATTCGCTCTGTTTTCGTTGCGTCCGCCAGAGCAGCATTGACACTCAACGACGCTGGTTGTTGTGTTCAGTCGGAGATATAGTCGTATACACATATTGCTCGATTTATCACGAACATACATTATTTTCTTTTCGTGGACCTCTTGTCTCGTGTTCGCGTCGTCGTCAGCCGCGGAGTGTTTGTTATTGCTGTTGTTTGTTTGTTGTTTGTGTGCTTTCCTCCTCCTTTCTCGGTGTGCTTTTCGGTGTAGTCTTTCGTATTTATCGCTGCGCTACAATTACACATACTTTTTTTTCACGTGTGTGCTCTTAGTTGGTGTGCCTCGAATAACAAAGTCAAACAAGGCGCGCTGGGGGCTGGGGCCACGCCTCTTTGTCAAAACGCCTCCTTAACCCGACGACAAAAACACGGCAGCAAAAAACAAAAAACAAATAAAACAAATTGAAGAGAACAACACGCAGGAGAACAGAACAAACAGGCGGAGAGAGGTGACATAGGAGAGAGAGTCCGGAGAGAGGAACCGCAAGCGAAACAGAGAGAGAGAGAGAAATTGAGTGTGGAGAGATTGCAGTTATATTTACAACAACAGCGGAACGCAACACCACTTGATACGAAAATAAACAAACAAAATCAATCAATTAATCAATCTGCTGAGCACGCCCACACCCACAACACAACATACTCAAACATACAACCCACGGGCGCACCGACATCGACTCAGAGGCCCAGGCCCAGGCACAGGCACAACATACACAGGACACAGGACACACGAGTCAACGCCCACGCCCATCGCAAAAAAGGAGGGAGTGGCAGCCATAGTATAGAAGGACGAGAAGCAGCGGAAGCAGCGAACTAGCAACAACGAGGAGACCGACGACAACAACATGTTCCACTCACTTGCTTTGATGGCCTGCGCACTTGCCGCCCTGTCCCTCGCCCAGGAGGAGGCACCGCGACCAGGATCCGTAGCAGCAGGATCCGTAGACCTTAGCCCCTCCTCCTCCGCAGCCGCCGCCGCTGCCTCGTCTCCTCCATCTTCCTTCACCGGCAAGCAGTTGAACAGATGCCGTCAAAGTTGCTATCAGCAGGTAAGAGTTCGAGTCCCAAGTCTCTCCTCCGAAACCATAACCCAAGCTGAAGCCCAAACCCAAACCCAATACCCAAGATAAGACCCGATCGGATCCGTTTCGATCCAAGACGACCGTCTTGATGGACAGTTGTATGCCCAACTGAGCAACCGGCGATATATAAAACACACGCCGAAGCGGAGGCGGGGATATATTGTCTGTACACAGCAAGAAATAGGTATCAAACAAGGGCAAACAGTGCAGGTGTACTAAGATCCTTGATGATCATCCAAGCAAATTGCCAAAGTAGGCGTTTTCCTGTGCAATTTTGTAAGGTCGGAAGTGCTTAGATCCGGCAGGGGATAATAACAAAAATTGAACTCATTCTCTGGGGATTTTTTAAAAATAAAATATGATATGTACATATTTTAATATTTAATAGCAAGTTTTTAAAGAATAGATCCTTCTGCCTTTGCCCTTAAATTTTGTACCTTATTGAAAAATTTAACATTCCATTTTTAAAAATCGGAATTAAATTAACGAACACAAATTTTGTTTGCTCTAAAGGCACTTTAAATATTCAAATTTAATTTTAAAAAAATATGTACATACATCATGACCCAAATTGTACTTTTCCCTTCCTTCCCACGAAGAGCTCTTCCTCCAGGTAAAATGTAATGGGATTAAGATCACGTTAATTGAGGTCATTCCACATTAGTCGCGGACAACGACACACCCATTTCTCTGTGTGCAGGGACCAGCAGTCGCACCGACCCGACCTTCAAGGTTAGGGAATCGATGACGCTGACAATGACAATGACAATGGTCCGCTGAGGCAAAGGTAGAGGTAGAAGTTGAGGTAGAGGCAAAGGTACCTAAGAGCGATGTCATTTTTTATACCCGCTCCCCCCCCTCGGTTTCTTGCTGAGTCTTTATCTTTTATCTACGGGTTGACATCGCAGCCATTGCCGCTGCTGCTTCTGTTGCCGGTTATTAAGGTTGTTTCAGGTAGCCGCCAGTTGCCAGTTGCCAGAGTAGAAAGATGTCAACTGGGTGGCCATCAAGCGTCGCTAATAGAGATCGGGAATTCAATTTGAGACGGCCATAGACAATGGCTTGCTCCGGGGAAGGCAAAGCTTTCGAATTGATTTTGTAGCGAAGCTGAAGAGATGAATGGATGGATGGAGGGATGGATTAAATTGGTCGCTCCTTAAGAACTTCTGTGAAAAAGCCGCTGACGAAGACGACTCCAGAGCCTTTAAATAATTGGGGCAGGTGGCAAGAACAAAAGGCTATACTTTTGATGACAAAGAAGCTCACAGCATTCGAGGGCACAGCTTAAAAAAAATGATCAGACGGAACTGTAAACCTCTTAATCCATATAAATTAGTGGTCGTTTATCAACATTTTCTGTTTGAAATATAATTTTTCTTATTCCCGAAAAATGTTTCTACAGAATAAATTACAAGAAAAAAAACACCTACGAAGGAAAAGATTGACGAATCTGTTGAGCAAAACAATGAAATTTTATATTTCAAAGTATTGAACTTGGCATAGAAAAATGAAATTAAATATATATACCATAGAATATATTTACTATATTTGGGTAATCTACAGATTACCATTTTAAACATTTCGGGTGAGAATAAATGAAAGAGTCTAAAGAAATTCAATAACAACTGAAATCCCCTCTTTTAACAATTGCAAAAGCCTTATGTTAACACTTTTCCAAGTTAACAAAATATCAAAGCAGTCACCCAACAAATGCAACTCTAATCAATACATATGACAAAACTTTCCGGACAAACAAATCCGAGTTGAAAATGCCACTACAATTGAACTCCACCCCCCCATACATTCAATATGTATGTTAAGACGCGACACTTTCTTATGTTTCCCCTAAAAACAAACTTTGAAACCCCCGGGGATTTGGTTTTGGGACTTCCCCCCGCATTTTGTCGTGTAAACGATCCACGCCGAAATAATTTTGAATACGTTACGTCCCCCGATGGGATTGAAATCGGAGACGGAAAAGTTTTCCCAAAGATTTTACCAGTTGAGTTTTTAATGCGTGACTTCCTGGAACTTGGTGCGCTGATCTGTCAGCGATATCGGAAAAAAACAATACCAAAGTAGAGAGGGAGGAATACTACTTATGCTGACATCCACGGATTGTTCATAAATTTCAATCAAACAAAATCAAATCAAATTTTCATATCAATTCGTTTCGACCAACTCCCTACACACACACATACACATAAATCATGTGGGATAAACACAAGAGTATAAATATCATCTCCGATTTCCAAGTAAACCGAGCTGAGCTCTCTTGTGGCAACGAGGCGACGAGGTGTACGGTACGGTACGGGTTTCGAGCTAGAGGAGATAAAGTGAGCACCGGCACCGTCACCGGGACCGCGAAACTGGCCAACCGAGAACTGAGGAACTCAAGAACTGGGGGAACTTAAGACCGACCTGAGCAGCAGGCACATTCAACCCAATTGACTCGAGGAGTGCACATGAATCATGAGTGCTGTGGCGACACTTACAAAGAAACATGGATGAAACTCGAGAGGCCAAAGGCACTTGGACAACACAGTCTATGTCTACGACTACGGCACTTCAAATCGTTTCAGGGAAACACTAAACTTGCTTTTAAATATAGACCAAAAGTTTATTGAATTAACTCGAGAAGAGGCGAAGAGCGACATCAATTTCTCTAATTTGCCTATTTTTGTTAAGTAACGGGATATGTCTATATAAGCCTCAATAGAATTTGTTGTAACCATTGTAATAAAGAGGTGTATATACACCTCAAAAGTCTTTTTTGTAATCATTAAAATTCAGTACTCAGTGGCCTGTGTATGAACAGTGAACACGAGCAATAAACAAGTGAGTAATAGAAGGGAGTTCACTCTGTTGAAAAACAAAAATGAACAAGTGAACGTATTTATCCAAGTGAGCGGTATTCATTCAACACTAATAGCTGTATTTAGCTATAGTTCAAATCTTTGTTATTTTTAATGTTTAAGTAAATACTTAATACTTCTAGGCAGGGTGTAAAAACACTCATTTGATAACTAGAATTTCTAGAATTCATTATTAAAAACAATTCCTTGTTTATTTTTTGGTGAATCTCTTGAATCCTCATAATAACCTTAAATTGAACCAAGCTTTTGGGCTTTATTTACACCAATCCTTATTGTTGATTATTCTTGAAAAAGAAAAAATTGCAGACTTTAGGCACGAAATACTTAAGCTTTTCGCTTGCGTGCCTGCATTCTTGATCACCATCATCATCATCTACATCCGCTATGCCCTTTGAAGTTCCCTTAACAGTGAGAGAGGAGCGAGACTTTTGGGTGGCGACAAGGGCTGCATGCCCAAAGATGCCTGGTCGAAAGTCAAAAGTTCTTAGGGGTTGCAGGCAGGGCTAATTTCATGGTCGTCTCACAGGACTAACTGGAACTAATCCACCCATCCATCCATCCTTTGGCACAACCCCCAAAGAAGCTGTGGAACTTAGGACCAAAAAGAATGGGAATGCGAATGAGAATACGTTGCTCAATCAGCGCCAAATTAACACCATGAAAGACTTTTTCTTAAGCGTTGGGTGGGTGGGAGTTTTTTCGGGTGGATGTCCGTCCGGCCTGGGTGCTACGGTGGGTTCGGATTTTTCCGGGTGGTTCGGAAGATTCGATCTTGATATATATGTATGCCAGGCACGTAGTTGGGACACTGCTGGTGGTGGAATCATCGAATATATCTACGGTATGCGTACGTGTCTCATAAAAGCCGCTCAAAAAACTGACTGACTGACCCAACTTTTTGGTAATTTATGTGGCCCAAGGAGTCATGTGCACACACACTGTTCGAAAATTTAGTTGACAATAAAATATGTTTCCTTAAAGAGATCATTTTGTGATTAAAGATAAATTGTTGATGTGATAAAATCAGAAAGCAATCATTTATTTATTTATATAACTTAAAAAAAACCTTTTAAATAATCCCTATATATTTTATTAGTATAGGAAAAGCCATGTTTCCACCGTTTTAGAAAACAAGGAGTTACAAATCTAAGAAAACAAACAAATGGAACCTATATACTAGGGCTTACTGCACCTTCTGTTTTCTTCTGTTTTGTTTTGAAGAACATGTTTTTTTTTCTGAACCCAGGCCTAAACCTCCAAAGGTGGGATATTCCCATTTGATGTGGGAGTTTTGACACTTCTTCTTCGAGCGCTCAGTGTGTGTATAAGAGCCAAGAGCTAAGAGCTAAGAGAAACGGAGAGGCCGGGGTGTGAAATACCAGGGCAATTGCATGTAAAAGTTGTCGCTCTGCCTGCGTTTAATTTATATGGCCCAGACACATTTTGGGCCAGGTAGGGTAGGGTAGAGTACCAGGGTACAGAGTGGGAATTATGGATGGGGGGAAAAAGCAGTGAACACACACACCAAGAGAAGGGAAGCAAAGGAAAAAAGGGAAAGGGAAAGGGAAACGGAAAAGCCGGCTGCTGGCAAAGATTTTCAGCCAGTTCAGCGTTTTCATTCAGTCATTTGGTCATTCATTCGTTTACTCATTCATTTGAACGCCTTATTGTTGTTACTTATCGCCCAAGTTGTTTCAGGCCTCGTCCTGGTACCCAATCCTTACTCTCAGCCTCTGTCTCACCCTCAGCCTCATCTTCATTCTTCATCCTCAACCTCCCCTCATCAACATCAACTACATCCTCTACATCTTCAGAGGCCAAAAATTCAATTGAGCGGAAAATATGTTGTCTTTGCGATTTTCCTTTCCTTTTTTGGCATTCGTCGTTTTTATCTGCCACAACTGCTTGGTTTGGTTTGGACTTGGTCCTGCTACTGCCCTTGCTCCTTGCCCTTCCTGATTTTTCTTTGCTGCTGCTCCTCCTCCGACGGCCGCCTTATTGTGTAATGATGACAAAGTGCCGCCGTCAAAGTTGGCCCAAAAGGTGATGGCAGCCCAGTGTCCAGCGATGGCACCGTGCTGAATGATCGATCTTTAAGTAGGAAAAAGAGAGAGAGAGATGCATTTAAAGGATTAGAGAAAGAATTTGATAACATCGCAAACGATTTTTCTTTCAGGTTGAGCAAGAATTATTCAGCAGCTGGGAGGGATTTAAGGTTTCAGAAGATTGAAGGTTTCACTGCAGTTGCTTTTGGTATAAGTACAATTATAGGGATTTCAAAGTGTGATAAAATCTGTGCATCTACTTTTAAACTAGGGTTGTTCTTCGACTCAAAGTCAATAGCTAATTGTTTGTAGTTTTCTTCCAGGATTTTACAGTAAGATAAACGATTTTTGCTGATCAAAAAAGATCTAGATCAGAGTAGCTTATGATCTTTGAGGTAACATTGAAGTACTTTTTGGTTATTAAACTGAAATAGCTGAGGAAAAATAATAAGAATATTGGAAAATTAAAATTCAGAATATTCTTAAATCTTAACTCTTAAGATTATATATCAGATTATCAAACTTAAACTTGATAATTCAATCCCAGAAATGTTCCAAAAAAGAACTAATGCATGACCAATATGAGGGGGAATGTGTGGCTAAAGATTTCATAAATCTCATGCCGTCGGCAAATGCAATAACCATAAATCTATTTAGCATTGAATGGAGTTTAGGGTTATTTAACCCTTAGCCTCACCCTGTCCCTGAAAAGCGACAACGAATGCGCAAAGAATTGTGTGATGCCCGGCCTTGTCGATTTGCTTTTCATTTTTTTTTCTCTCTTTTTTAATATTGTAAATTTCGAGTCATAACAATTTGTCACGCAGGCATCTCTAATCGCTGTCGGCTCGTTCGCCCATTCATCTGTCTTTCTGACTGTCTCTCTGTCTGTCTGTCTGTCTGCCATTCCGAATCCCATTCATGACAGGCACCGAAGGAGAGTCCTGGTCCTGGATACTACCCGCTGTTCTGTTCTATTTTGTTCCGTTCAGCTGTTTTTGAGACTAAGGCGACAGTTGACAAAGGCTAAGCATGCAGTCCGGCTCTGATCCCGATCCTCCTGCTCCTGCTCCGTGCTGCGTGCTGCGTGCTTCGTGCTTCCCTTCGTCCTGTCATGGCAATCCTCCTCATTATCCTCATTGCCGGGAGCGTGAAATTTTCAATTCGCCATAGAGACACACACAAAACGTTTGTGGTCATTTGCCTGTATACAGGATGCGGGGCAGAGCCTTGCAATGGGATTTACAGAAATTTGCTAAAGTAACAGACAATGTCAACTATTGTTAAAGCAATTGCTATATTGTGTTTACCAATTTTCCTTAAACTGGGGATTTTCATCATTTTGGAAATATGTTTGGGTAGGACAAGTTGGTTGTGAAAACCACATTCCATAAGCTGAATTTATTTTAGTTTTGGAACTATTCCAACAATAATATCTACTTTATATTTATATTTTCATATAAATAACGACTCGGCTATATTTTTAAGTTTGTGGAATACCCTTTGAGCCTTTTTTAATAGATTTTTGTACCTCCTTGGCGGTTTTTGTGGCGACTACTTAAAAACTTGTCCAATGATTTTAAAATCCTCAGGCATAAAGCGCGTTAACCATTATCCTTTTGACCGCTGCTGTGTTTATCTACATAGACTGTTTTTTTTTCTCCTTTTTTTTCTGCCCGTTTTGCCTTTTATTACAAGTTACAAATTTGCGTCTATTGTTGAGGCTACAAGATACGAGGATGAGAAGAAGATGTAAAAGTAGGAATAGGAGGAGGTCCTGGCGGAGGCTGCGGCTGCTGATGACTCCTTGTTGTTTGTCAGGCCGGCAGCCCGGGGTCTTGTGCCTGATTACTTTTTCCTAGCTTACTTAAAATTCGATTAGGCCACGCCCACTAACTAACTTTGTCCTCTTGTCGCTCTTTGCAGCTATCCAAGGACTGGCATTATTGTAAGGATTCCGCTGATTGCACAAACGTAAGTATCTCCTCTCTTTTTATACAGCTTCGCGTGTGTGTGGTTGTTAGGCGGCCTAACGATGTCATTAACCCATTAATACTGGCTTTTGAAAGTCCTAAAAAAAATATATATTCTCTCAATACCAGCTTTTGTATCAAGCAATCATCATTGCTTTCCGTGTACTGTGGAGAAAGTTATTTCACAGATTTTCTTTAAAAACGAATTAGGTTTACGTTAGACCCAGTTGGGAATTATAGACATAAAGCTACAAGATAATATAAAATAATACTTAAGTTAATGCGTTCTAAGGCTTCTTTAATAATTCTTAAAATGTTCATCTGTAAAATATATTGCAATTTGTTAGTAGCACATTTTTTATGCGCCACTCGCGCTCTTTTTATTATAAATGGTATACAATTTGAAAATTCCTCCACAGAGGAGTATCTTTTTAAATGCTCGAAATTAAATTTACATTTATTATGCCAAACCCACCCACCCACCGCCATCACCGGCGGGCGGCTTGAAAAGGGTTTGTTTCGGCGCCCAAATTGCCAACCGTAAACATTTTTGGGGCACTTACACGGGGAAAGGACATGAATTATTCTAAAAACAGACAGGCTTTAATGGGTTAAACGCCTGTCGCTCGGGGGAAAAGCGGAAAAGTGGAAAAGTGGAGAGCAACCGAAAGATGAACAAATTTCATTGCCTACCTGCGGGCGCGCCACATAATTACAAGAAATAATTGACAAATAGCTAACTTTCCTTTCCTCTCTGTCTCTGTTCCTTTTACGTGCCCTGCCTCCGGCGATGTCCTTGTTCGTCCTGGATTTACACGACCCTCTACAGTGCTGCCAGAAGCTGGTGTCACCCTTCGAGCTGAAGATCCTGAAGGCTCAGCGCCAGGAATCACTGGTCCTCACGGACATCGGCTGGGACGAGATGATAGCCAATGCCTCGCGCCAGTGCCTCATCACCTGGGAGGTGTCCGGCGGCGGCCTAATCGGAAATCTGCTCACGGACACCGCCCGGGCAGAGCTCTCCTTGTGGCCGGACACGGTCTACAACATTCAAGTCAAGTGCAAGCACAAGGTAAGTGTCCTTCCTTCGGGAAATTCAATTGAAACTGAAAGAATTGAGAGATGCAGTGGAAATAGTGTCCAAAAGAAAGCAACGCTATACAAAAACCACAATTTAAGAACACTTTAGGAAGCTGTAATATTTGATTGCATACTTTTCGGTATCTTTTCAAGCGATTTTAAATCTTTTTTTAATAAATTTGCTTTGACATAGTTTTAGACAAATTTTTAAGTAATTTTAAAATCAAAAGAAACGAATTCATATTGTATTTTGATTTTATTATTGAAAACCCCAACCTAACCAATATCATTGCATTATTTTCCATTCAATTCGTTTCCAACAGCTCACCGGCCTGATGCGCCGTTCGATCAAGCTCAATGTGGACACCAGCCAGTTGGTAGGCACAACGACGACGACCATGCCAGCGAAGGCCGAATTACACCCATCGGCAGAGGCTCGAGAGCACTCGGAGTCGCACACGCAGCACACAGTACACACCCGGCCAACGGATCGGGTATACATCATCAGCGCCCTGCCGACGCCCAGTGAACTGGGCGGTGTGGTCTATCCGGCCTTTGGGGCTCTGGCCTTCTTCCTGGCCCTACTGGTCATGTTCCTCTTCCTGCGCCCGCAACGCAAGCGCTTCCATCACCTGGATACAGACAGCGCGGACACGGACACGGCCACGTTAATAGGCGGCGGCGGCGGGGGAGGTGGGCGATCCTCGTGCTCGAGGAACTCCTCCTCCTCGCTGGACGCCTCCACGCTGCACGTCTAAGCCATCCGGAGAACTTGTAGTCGTATATATACATATATATAGATGTCTGACTATGTGATATTCTGCACCCCAAAAAAACAAAAAGCAAAAAGCAAACGGAAGCGAAGACAACAATGTACATATTACATACCTTCCTTGATCCTGCTACCTTCACGCGTTAGTTAAACCCAGGAAGGAGACCCAGGATCCCCCAGATCGATCAGATCGAATCGGATTAGAGTGGAGGACAGTAGTGACAGTCAAGCATTCAAGCTCAACTTAGTTTAAGTTTTATCCTCTGCCATTTGTACTAGATCCCGAAGCCAAACCAGCGCAGTCATATACATATATACACACGCATGATTAACATACTAAAAATAGCTCTATATACATATAAACCAACTATATATATATATACACTTAACGCATTTACTATATACATATAGATATTATATATCATAGTTATATACATGCCGAGGCAGCAGCTAGAGAAACAAGTGCAGATAAAGCTAAAGATACAAAAGCAGATACAGATAAAGATTCGTTTACGGTTACGGTTATGGATATATATACATATATATTATATTATATGATTATATAGATATAGGGGCCAGCGGCCAACCAACTAAATACACCAAACTAAACTGCAACAAATTGCTACAAATTTTTGTCGTCAATCGTCGTCGCTCGCTCGCTTGCAAAAAAAGAAAAAAAAAGCATATAAACTAAAATTTGTTTTTTTTTTACCTCGCGCGTTAAAAACAAATGATTGCTAAGTAAAAACAAGAAGAAATTAAGATATCATGCATCTTCTCTTTTCCATTTGTGTCGTCTTTAATCTTAACAGAAAAGGAAAAAATCATACAAACTAAATGAAAGTAAGCTAAACAAACAAATACAACTTAAATCAAAAAAACGAAATATTTTTCAAAATTTTTAAATGTTTATATTAACAAGTAAAAGGAATTAACAACAAAGTAAACTACATTAACTGACTTACACTGTACTTGAGCATGTAAAAAACAAAAAACAAAAAAATAGAAGAACAAATACGAGAAGGAGTAACCACAAGTAACTGATAACTAAACTAAACTATGGTTAAATGCGGTTAAATCAAAGGTCTAAACTGAGTAAAGGAAAGCTTCGCTACGCAAAAAGCCTGTAAATATTTTAGCCATTAATTTATTTATATGTAATATTAAACGATACAAGTTTTACTTATTCGAATTTCTTTTTTTTTTCTTATTTTTATAAGCAATTGTTTTGTTAAATTATGATTTTAAGAAGACGAGAGATGTGTTCCACGCGGGGAAAGAACAAACTCCAATGTTAGCTAGTGGAGTGTTGCTCCTTTAATATTTAAATATATATTTTAAATTGCATTCAAGAATGTGTCTACTCCAATGGTTGTAGTTATAAATTAGTAAACTTCCAAAAAGATATCAGAATAAAATCGATTCTAGTTCCCTTATAACAAAACAAACAAAAACACACAGCTCTTTTCTTTAAAAACTCTGGAGTCTAGAGCAGTGAGCTGAAAAAATTATCAGTGACTTCAGCCTCACTGATCTAGACTCCGGTAACCATTGCCATATAATAATAATAATATGACCATCATAAGTTAATTTTAGTTAGTAATCTTAATAGGGATATCCAATTTCGTTACTCGCATATTTCTTTATCCTTATTTCCTTTAAGAAACACATTTTAGGATATGAACTCCTGTTTATGAATAAGCCCAGAAGTCTGGAAGTGGAAGTGGAGCGCGAACCCTTTCAACATTTATATCCTTGATTTGATTATTATGTAAATATAATTTGATTTGTTATTGCAGCTCATTCCTCCCTTTTTTTGGCTACTTTTATTTGTTACGGGTGTTGGCATGGGAATATCATACTTGTGCTTGGGTTTGATTATCAAAAAACAGAAAAAAGAAAAACTAAGTCATCGATTTTTGGGGGCTTCCCCCTGCTTTCCCTGTTCTCCTCCATTATCATATAAATTAGAGTTGGGATATGCAAATGCATTCAAGACAAAGCGGCGAGGAGGGCTCGGTTGCCGGCAGGGGTTGATTGGGGATGAGATTGCGTCGTGTCGATTATGAGAAACTTCTTTGAATAGATGAAATGGAACAAAAAAAAAAAAAATTCCTTGGCCGGGATGGAAGAGGGGAGGATAAAAAGCCAGGAAAAGTATTCTCCAAAGAATTTCCGATTAAACTTTTCCTTTCTCCCCGCGATTCTTGCTTTTTGGTTGAAAACTCCAAACCCCAAGAACTTCCCTCTTATTCTCTCTTTTTTTTTTAGCTCCTTAAAAAGTTGTCCGTTTCTTACTTCCTTATATACTATATACCCTTTCGATGAGCATATTATAAATTGGATATAGCCTTTCGATTTAAGTTTTTTTGCTCGTTTAATACCTTTTCTAAGGGTATTCTAATTTTAGCTAAAAGTTTGCCACAAGGTATGAAGTATATTCTTGATAAGCATCAATAGCCTTTTTGATCTAGCAATGCTTGTCATTCTGTTACTATGAAAACTAGTCGCCAGAACTATAAGTATCTAAATTAAACTTTTTAAATAGTCTTCTTTTTACTGTTGATATTATAAATATAGGATCGGACCACAATATTTTATTGAAACAATTAGAAAAAATAATAACTTTATTGTCTTACAGTTAAATTACAGATTTAATTTTCAAGAATCATGTGAAATTAATATTTATTTTTTATAACGTACGCATTTTTAATTATTAATTTAAAGTTTGGTTCAAAGTACACACAGCAAGGGTATACAAACTTCGGCTTTCTGATCATTTAACTTCCTTTCTGGTTTTTTATTTGTAACATTACAAGTATAAAATGGTTTGGTTTGGGTGTATAAAGGGTATAGGTACCATACGTTTTAATAGGTTTAAAAATACAAGTTTAAGAAAGAAAGCCTTTAAGTTTAATCAAAATTGGATATTAGATTGAGGCATAAGAACTTAGGTATTTTTTAAGGAATGTCTTGAGAAGAACTTCTAAAGTGATTAGCTAAAACCGATATGTAATTGGGCTGCCATAACCCGAGAAAGGATAGGATACTTAGGGTGCAGAAAATTATGTAACTTTCAAAGGGTATTCCAAGTTTTTGTTTCTAAAGTTCACATTTTGAATTTTTTGAAAAATGTCTTTTCTCCTTTTTTTTCTAATTTCTTGGGTTTTGTATTTTTTAATTTGCTTTGTTATTTTTTTCTTTATGGATAAGCAAAGGGGGTTGACTTTTGGGCGGCCACTTGGCTGCCATTAGGCCGCCTTAACCCGGCTGCAGCCCCTTTTTCCGTTCGTCTCTCGGCCACTTCAGCCTTGTGGCCCCCCACTCCACGTTCTCAAGCACTTTTTATAAACCAAATTAAATTTATATGCCCCTACAGCTCACCGCCGCCCCTCCCCTGCCTCCCTTTGGTCCATCTTAACCCCTGTGCGCCAGTGTGCTTGTAGCTGTGTTGTTTTTTTGTGGGGCAAGCCAATCCCAGGCTCTCGACGCTGTCAACTGCCAATTAGCTGAGCATTTTTTAACATTTTAAATTGTCTTCGCAGAGTGCGTGCCCCTCTCCTCCCCCAAACGGAAGATATTAGGTTCGGGGGATTTGGATTTGGGATTGGCATGGGGAAATGGGGGGGCGGTTTGGACTGGCTGCATCACTTGAGTGAGACGTCCACGTCCGAGCGATTCTCTGCTTTTATAACCCCAATAATACCCATTAGGGACGACAGCAAGCGGCATGTCCGATTGTTTGCCCAATAAAACGTCTTCGACATTTATGGTTGATGCGCCCTAGGATGTGAAAACCGTATATAATTATAATTATATTACATAAATAATATCAAATTTTTACTCAGTATTCGGCATTAACATTTAACATTCTTCCCGAATGAGAATAAATCCTTCTTTCAAATAATTAGTGAAATTTTCCCAATTTTTAAATGTGAACGAACCAAAAACAAAAATCTTCCAAATATATACATATATATAGAATGCATAGAATATATATATTCTTAAGGGAATACAACTAAGCGTGGACTGATGTTGATAAATCTTGATTCCTTTTAAATGTACATTTGCCTATTTTTTGTATACCAAAACTTACTTCTGAATGTTTTCCAAAAAGATAAATGTAAAAAAAAAATAGTATAAATTAGGTATATGTATTGTATAACCAAATACAAATGTTAATTGATCAGAAAACCAAACAAACAACAAAACAACATTTTGAACTTAGTAAAACTTAACCATTTTTCAAGTAAAATCGGTACGCTAATAAACTTCTTCCTGATAAGCTAAGACATTTATACAAATACAATAAAAATAAAATAAACTAAATTATAATCATAATAAACAAAGGAAATTGAATATATGGATTATTATGAAAATGAAATAACAGATAGAATTACCAATTTTATTTATTTTCAAGGAAAATGAATCAAATTAAATGTAAAACTAAATGCTAAGATCATCTCCTCTTTTCATTTTTGGATTCTACTTTTCAAATAAAATGAATTATGTTAACATTTAATTTTCAATTTTAATTGTAGTAGTTCATTTAAGTCGCAGTGTACTTCTTGCTGGACATTTTCCCACTCAGAATCCACTTGAAATCAACTTTGTTCCCTAACTCCAGCTGGAATCCGTTATCCCAATGGGAACACCGGTTCAATTGGATTTGAGGTAGGCAGCCCGCGAAAGGAGAGAGGGTAACTCGGATTCGAATCTACTTCTCGCTCTCTTTGCCTCTGTCCCTCTGTGTGTTGTTTTAGTCGTTTTTGTTGTTTGGCTGTCAGTTGTGCAGCGCGTGCTTCATTTATCAAAAAGCAATTACAATGTTATTTCGATAAAGATGCTCCAATGGACACGCCCACACCCACACCCACACCCAGTCACACACACACAAGTACAGCGAATAAGCACACAAAAGAAATGAGCGCGCTCTCCCGCTCAATAAATGTGAGTGAGAGGTGGGGGTGGAGGCCCAAGGGGCGTGGGAGAGAGGGGCACACCTGTCAAATCAAATCATTTGCCAAAAAAGAAACCTCTCTTTACCTCCAACCCCAATGCCAAACCCTTCTGGGATTAAATTCAAAATATCATTTGTTGTTCCATTTTAATTTCTAAAGAAATGTTGTTGTTTAACACTTGTCGCAAAATGTATCAATCATTTTAGTAAAATTTACAAAGTCTCATTAAAAAATAAAATAACAAAAAACTCCAAAATTTAAATATTTAAGGGTTATAATTTGAGACCTATCCAAGACAGCACCTGTGATTTTCCAAGTGGTCGCCCCTTAACCCCCATTCTACTCCATTCGCTCTCATCTTAACCCTTGCACCAACTTGGCCAACCTTTTTGACTTTCGTTTTGTAATATAAATTATCAAACAAAGAAAAGCAAAAAAAATAAAGGAAAAAAGTTAAGAAAACAAAAGCAAATATATAGAGTACCTACAAGCATATGTATTGTATTACAACATGAAGAAGGAAATGGAGATGATAAAAAAAAAAATGAGTAACAACAACAAAAATTATTAATTCTAAGTAGACAAAAGAAGAAAGTGGAAGATGTTGAAGAAGAAGTGGCAGATGAAGCAGCAAAGCAACCAAATAAAATTAGACTACGACTAAAAGGCAAACGAGAAGAGAGAGCAAAAGAGATAACTTTGCTTTGGCGGGATGGATGGGGGGTGGAAAGTGGCTGGGAGAGGGGGAGGCGTTGGGTAGGAAAAGCGAGCATGTGTTTGTGCCATAAAAGGTTTCTCATTACAATTTTGTTCTTGTTCCCGCTGTTGCCGTTGCCCTTGTTGTTTTGCCTTTTTCTGTGTTTTCTATGTTGTTATTTTTTTTCCTCTGTGTTGTCTTTTTTTTTTTTTGTTTTTGGCCAAGGGTCGTCGCATCGTTGCACAAAATTACTTTTTTTCCTTTCCTCCCACAAGTGCCCGGGTTTGGAGGAGATTGGCCAAGGGAATAATACAACAATAGCAGATGCCAGCAACAACAATACACAGAAAGATTAACTTGAGAATCGGCTAAAACAAAATATTTATTCATATCCAAAAGCTGCAACAAAGCATTGTTCATTTAATAAAATATAAAAATAAAGTACGAAAAAGTACTGCACATCACTGCAAGGGTTTCATTTGATTTACCTTCTTACATCGAAAAGTTGTCAAAATTATTTAAAATTATAAAAGAATAATTACAAAATTTTCTTTAAACAAACTAAGCTTCAGGTGGCAATTAAGTCAAAAGGTAAAATACACACATAATGCGCGAAATGACCTCATTATATTATTATCACCATAATTATGTACTTTCTAGGTACAACATACATTATGACCCAACAGGATATTTAAAACTTTGCTAGCCGCTGTTAAATTACCTTTCAGCTAATTGGTTTCGTATTCCGTAGGGAAGCAAAGTCCCCAATTATTTTGTTCAGTGTAACGGCAGCTGCCCGAAGGGCGATTTGTGTTCAAGAAAGCAACTGTAGTTCAGGGGAGCGGGCGAAAAAGTGGGGGCGGCAAAAGGCGGCCAAGGCTGGGGCCGGAATTTTGATAAATTTCTGTGGCAAATTTCCACAAATATCAAAAGATTAGAGCAACTTTTCAATTAAGAAATGGAAACTAATCTCAATCATTGCAGCGACAGGCAGCCCCCAGTCCCAGATTCTCCCCCTTTGAGAGCACACATACACAAGGGAGATACAGTGGAGCGTCCCTTTGTATTACTGAAAATTAAATTTGTAAAATTTTTCAACTGATTAACTTCACTTGGGAAAATCGTTTAAAGATTGTGAAAATTCAAGAAAGTTTGCAAAATGTATAACAAGCTTCACTGTACTTGCACTACACAGAGTCCTCTGCTTTAGCCACAGCAGCGGCAGCAGCGAGGCAGAGGCTAAAGCAGAGCTGATGCTGGAGCTGATACCAACACTAATACTAATACTAATACTAATACTGATACTAATACTGATACTGATGGAGATGCTGAATCCGTTTGATTTTGATAGGGAAGCAACGGCATCGATATACTCTTGCACACACGCACACAGATGCCTATGCTGTTTATAGCCGAAGCACACCCACGTGGGAGTTTGGAGTGGGAGTGGGAGTGCGAGGGGGGGGCGAATGGGGAGTCCGAGGAGACAGTGAGGGAGAGGCAAAACAAGCAAAGGCAACATGTCGGAGTTCGAGTTGGTTGCAATGGATAAGAGGAAGAGCCGCGTATCCATGTCCACGACGGCTATATTCTTATATCCCACATCCTGCCAATGCGTCGGCGCCTCTGCATCCTCCTCGCCCCCCCTCACTGTTACCCCTCTATTCTGCCCACCCACCCACTCTCTTTTTTGGCGTGGCACAATTCGCGGGTTCCGCAGCTCACATTTAACCTTACCAAAGGTTACAATACGTCAAGAGAGTGCGTCAGTTGAAGAGAGCAACACCCAAAGGAGCATCGCGCGAGAGCGACAGACAAGGAAAGCAGTGAAAGAAATGAAAGGGGCAACAAAAACAACAACAATAAGCGACATCTGCAACATTGATGCCAAAGGGATAAATAAGCGGGAAAATATTAAGGGATTGAATTTATCTCTGTTTATATGTTAAATATAAAAATATGAAAAACACAAAAAAAAAAAAACTAAAAATGTATACACTACATTTTGATTTAATAAAATATTTCATACGTTTGTTTTTTTAACTGTCACTTAAAAAAAAAAGCATAGAGAGTTTATACACAGTTGAAAAAACGCTAAACTCACATCTGTGTGAGCTGCAAGGACGAACACCGAGGGGGAGAAGGGAGCCAGAAGCTAGCAAAGCTGGCGGCACAGCTGACAGCCTTGAGACATCTTGATTCCGAACTTTATCCCATGATGATTTCCATTATTCGCCCACACTTGTTTGCAGAGATTCGCCGGGGATTAGGATTACGATTGCAGGGCAGGATGGCAGGGAGTTCGGAGAAGAGAACAAACAACAAAAGCTGAATGGCCTGTCAGCTCTGTGATTTGAATCTGTCACGTGCATCGATACATTCTGCGTTTACGAGGAAGAGAGATGGCTTTGGGGCATTAAATATTCGGCATTTGGCATTGCAGCATTTATTTTTGGAGCCTACTTTGGCGGGCTAAAGCTGTGGATGAATGTTGCACAACATGTTGCTAGCAGCATTTGGTTAGATACATTTTCTTGAACATTTATTTTGCATTTTAAAATCAAGTAACAATAACAATTGGAAAAGTGATTTAATAAACTATAATACTCGATCTAAATCATTTGTATATCCAGACCATATTCGTTTTGTTTTCAGAGTTCTTACCTTGCAAAACATTGTACTAAATCCAAACCGGATACAGACTTCTTTTTACTTCCTGTATCCGCCACTGACTTAACCCAAATATATCCAAAGCTCACCGATCGATAAAAATAATTCTTGGGTTTTGTCCTTCGATAAAACGAAATCGTTTGTTTATTTCGGCTCAAAAGGTTTGTGGAATACAAGTATAAGATATAAAAGGAAATGATAATAATACAAAAATAATAATTATATATTGTACAATATGTTAATGTTATTACTTCTCCTTCGCCCTCCCTTCCTTCCTCTCTCTCTCTCTCTCTCTCTATCCCTCTATCTATCTATCTATCTCTCTTTCTCCCTTTCTACCTTTCTACCTTTCTCCCTTTCTTTCTTGTCCAATACAGCTGCTTGTAATTCATTTATAATCATAATAATAATAATAATAGTTAATGGATTTTCTTTGCTTCTCGCGATCATCAACATCGTAATCGCCACCGTCCTCGGCGACAGCAACTAATCAGTTACATATATAGTTCTAAGCTGCTGCTTCGTCCTGCTCCTTCGTTATAATTATATTTATCAATAGATATTATCTAGTTTTCCACAGTGCGCTATCTGCTGGCTTATGCATTCCTTTTCCCTCTTTAGACTTTCTCTGTGGTTGCTGCTGCCTGATTCTTCTCTCTGCTTTAAGTACGTGCGCACACAGGAAATAACAATACATAATATATATCAGAATATATATATATATATATATATAATATGAATGCTTATATTGCGGGGTAAATAAAGAGAGAACAGATTCAGATTGAGGAATATCGAATTACACATATATAGAAATAACAAAAATCAACTGATTGAAATGGCATTCATTCGTTTCCTTGACTCCATTTTCAAAATGCTACGCCTTTTCTTCTCTGCTATTTAAATGCTTTGCCAACATAACTTCACAATCGGTTTTGCGTTACTTTTCTCTTGTTTTGGGGTTAAGTTTATAGGATAGTTATGGGATAGGTATGACTTTTATTGTCTTAAATTAAAACTGAACGTTGTCTTTTACACACAAGAGTTTACGAAAAACACACTCAATTTAGGGAATTTAACGAAAATTAATTCAATAAAAACAATTTCGATTTAGACAAGTATAGTGTGTGTGTGTGTGTGTGTGTGTATATATGTATATATTGAAAAATAAATTAGAAACAAAAAATATATATAAGTTAACTGATTTCTGCTGTTTCTTCTGATTTTTCCCGCTTAAAAAACAGTCTCGACAATTGTTTTTTAGACCTTGCTGTGGGTGTGGGTGTGGGCGTGGGTGTGGGTGTGGCTGTGGGTGTCCGTGTTGCTGTCTCTCTGTGTGTGAGTGTTAACTTATTTTACAA
This sequence comes from Drosophila bocki, assembly GCA_008042715.1. Lineage (NCBI taxonomy): Eukaryota > Metazoa > Arthropoda > Insecta > Diptera > Drosophilidae > Drosophila > Drosophila bocki. Next base: position 3,874 of record VNJY01006744.1, on the reverse strand, counting down.
TAAATGTGTGACAACCACAGTCTGTGTGTGTGTGTGTGTGTGTGTGTGTGTATTTGTTAGTGTTGCTGCTGCCTGCTGTTGTGTTGAATTTTGCATTATATATTAGGCTAATCTGGATTTTTGTTTTAATACAGTTGAAAGTTCTCCTACTCCGGCACCTGATCTGGGAAGCCGCTAACTTCTGTTTGCTCCACCTGCTGCTTGCCATCGAGCATGTACTGGATGCGCAGTCGCATGCGTAGAGTCGCCTAAGAATACAAAAAAAAATACATTATTTAAATATATGTCGCACTATATAGTATTTTCGATTTAATATTAATATATAACAAAAGACTTACATTCGACGAGGCCACAACGCGCATCTCCTGAGTAATAACGCCGCCTGGTGGCAGCAGTGAGCCGGATGGGGTAACCAACTGTAGCTGAAAACTCTTCTGTACAGCCGCCTGTGGAGGAAAATGTAAATTCTTTAAATCATACAAAACCTAGCCGAGTCAGAGCTCTCACCTTCAGCACGTACTGATCCAGGGTATTATCTGAGCTATTCGTGGTTGTCACATAGATGCGCATACAGTCCGGGCCCCATACCGGCTCCAGCTGCACCAGCAGCCCGTCTTTGTCCAGCGCCGTTAGCTTGGGACCCCTCGGAGGCTGCAAAAATATAGGTTTTTTTTTTTTATCATTTGTTTTTCCCAAACTACGGCTTAAGGTGTCCACCTACCACTAGAGCGGCATTGTTAGAGGCAGCCGTGGGATTTAGATCGGCCAGCAGGTTACCTCCATCGATAAGGTTACCGGCGGCAGCACTAGCCAGGGGTGCCGATGTCGATGACACTCCGCCCAGGCCGCCAAGCATGCTGGCGAGATCGTTGCCATTTGTTGGTATACTTGCCGCCGGACCATCCACCAGACCGGATCCAAATCCACTCAGATCCAGGCCACCCAAAATGTTGTTCATGTTGGCCGACGCCGCACTAGTCTGGTTGTTATCACCAATGGCCAAGGCCAGGATACCACCACCACCGCCGCCTCCAACACCTGTTGGTGGTCCCGCCGCGTTCGTCGTCGACGACATGTCCAAATCAAGCAGATCCAACAGATCCTGGTTATGGGAAACGGGAGCCGACGTCGCCACACCATCATTGGCATTGCGCGAGTTCTTTTTATGAACGGAATTCGATAGATCCGTGGCCGCCACCAAGTCACCGCCACCGCCCGCCGACAGATCCGTGCTGCCCAGCAGATCCAGCAAAATGTTCTGAAACCAAAAATAAAGATTACAATTAGTTGTAACTTGGAGTTGAGACCAAAAGAGAGAGAGAGACTGAACCCACCGTATTGTCACCCAGAGTGTTCATATTGCTTTCAATAAGTGAGTGTCCGCCACCGCCATTGCCAGCTCCCTCTACGCCATTTTCGATAACATCGGGACTGTTGTCGTCGAAGGAGCCGCCGCTTTCGCCATTCTGCGAGCTAATCCTGCTTATCTGCATCGCTGGCATCTTTTCCAGTAGCGGCGGTCGCAGGTGCTTATAGTGTCCAAAGAGCTGCGTAAACTCCACGCCGCGCTGCTGCAGGTCCACATTCAAATGGCTGCCAAACGATGTGATCAGTGCCTGAATTTCCCTGTAAAAATCGATAAAAAAAAATGAGCAAAGATTTAGATAAGTACGATATTTATCAAATTTTATAATATTTTCAATATGATACACTGTAAATATGTTATATATATAATAAAATATGTTTACTTACTCCACGCACTGCTGCAGACGCGTGCTTAGCTTGGCTAAAGAGACCAGAGCGTATTGCTTGCTTGTGGTCGAGACTTGAGCAGAGGTTAAAAACTTATGATACACAGCGATCAGATCGCTCTCCGTGGGCCGTTCAAACTCTGCAAAAAAAATATTAATAAATAATAAATAAATAATATATGAAAAAGAAATGCTAATCACTTACCATCCTCATTGGCGCCGTACATAAAAAGATCGCCGTACTCGCCTATGGCCCAGACGGCAACCTGCAGTAGCGGCTGTTTATCCTCGCAGTGATTGCTCACCTGCAGCGACTCCCAAAATCGATTCGTGATATACGTCTGCTCCGGGACGGGACTGCTGGACACCAGCTGGATTGTGGAGGAGACGACGTCGTCGCGCACATAGTTACCGGCCGCAATAAGCACGCTCAGCTGCGTATCCAGATGCCAGCGTGTATTTGGCGAATACCGTTCGGCGGCCAGGATCATGCCCGAGCTGCATTGCGCCTTAAACTCGGCGTCGGCCTTTTCGAGGAACAGCAGGAGCTCCTTGGTCATTGTACGTATATTTTGTGCATTGATCAATGCAAACGACAGCTCCATGGCCCGGCGGCGAATGGACACGTCCGGATCTTTTAGGCACTCCAAAATTGTGGTGCGATGCCTCTGCACAGCCGACGTGTCCGCATGCACTGTCCGCAGCAGTGTGTTCAATGCCACATACCGGATGTTCTTGTCCGAATTGAGCAGAAATCGCCCCAAAATGTTTACGGCCAGGACGCGTAATCCACCCTCCGAGCTGGGGGAAGATAGAGAAAAAGTTGTTAACACTTGTATACCTTGTTCATTTTTAGCTTATTCATTTTTACCTTCTTTTTTTTATAATTATAAAGAGTAAGTTATATTTCTAAATAAATAACATATATTATAATATTAATAATCTCACCGAATGTCCATGATGGAGAGCACTGTCTCATAGAGAATCGTATTGCCCACGTTCTTACTCGTCTCCGTGTTGGTGGCCACTTGTGCCAGGATATCGTTCATTGCCTCAGAGGCATCCGGATCGTTATGGCCCAGTATACGGAGTAGTCGCAGTATCTTCACCTGCAGGAAGGGATCGCTCACCCCGCTAACGTCATGCTCCGGTGAATAGCCGCCCAGAATCAGGTTCTTCAATATGCGCACGAGGTTCGGCACAATCTAAAGAGTTATTATTTCAGACACACATTATTACAAATATGATCAACAAGAAATTTAAATATTTAGGCGGGGAAAAATGCGGAAAATTGTGTGTTTTGTGAGAGAGCGTAGAACAGGTGTGTGCATCGTGTGTTGTGTGTTTTTTTGTGAAAGACAAAAGACTTGAAGAAACTTGAAGAATTTGATAAGTGCAAATGAAACGTATAGAGGAACTACAGGCCCTTCTCAAAGCCTCAAGAGACAGGGCCATATACCAAAAACATTTGTACAGGTGGTTGTCCGTGTAAGAAGAGACTCTAAACCTACCAAAAAATTTAAATTTTCTATAGGAAAAACATGAATTTTCGCAGATTTTTATGTATATGTCTGTGCTATATGTATGCTTAATGGATCACAAATTTGTTGGATAAACATTAGATTAATTTATTGCGAAAAGCGGGACCCAAAGGCTTTGATATATGCACTTGCTAGCAGGGACTGTAACGGTTATAATTAAAAAAGCAAAAAATTACAAAATAATTGTTAAATATCAATTTTTATATAAAAATTACGCAATAACTTTTATTTTCAATTTTTATTATATAAATTGAAAAATAAGAATTATTCGATAACTTTTATTTTAAAAATTGAAAATAAAGATTGAATCTATATATCTTTTGATCCGTATAAGCCAGATCCAATATATATGTATATATATATATACATATTTATTATATACCATCTGAAAGGTATTGATGTGTAGATCATATATATAGATATATATTGGATCTGGCTTCTACGGATCAAAAGATATATAGATTCAATCTTTATTTTCAATTTTTATAATAAAAGTTATCGAATAATTCTTATTTTTCAATTTATATAATAAAAATTGAAAATAAAAGTTATTGCGTAATTTTTATATAAAAATTGAAAAAA
>VNJY01006743.1:0-38651 GCA_008042715.1 Drosophila bocki | reverse complement strand
CGACGCATGCCGGCTGTCGAGACCAAGGCCAAGAAGTTCCTGGAGATCGGCTACCAGAGAGAGCTGACCTACAAGCACGATGACGGGTCCTACAGCGCCTTTGGCAAGTCGGATCCCGCTGGAAGCACCTGGCTCACCGCCTACGTGATGCGCTCCTTCCACCAGGCTGGGAAGTACACTGATGTGGATCCCAAGGTCGTGACCGCAGGCCTCGACTTCCTCGTCTCAAAGCAGAAAGAGAGCGGCGAGTTCCCAGAGGTGGGAAAGCTCTTCGACAACTCAAACCAAAATGCCCTGGCACTCACCTCGTTCGTCCTGCTGGCCTTCTTCGAGAATGATGTGAGTAACTTTTCCCACCCAAGAATGAATAATTAATGACGTGACTTATTTTCCCTAGGAACTCATTCCGAAGTACCAGAGTGCGATCGAGAAGGCGGTTCGCTATGTGGCCGAGGAGGTGGACAAGACGGACGACCAGTATTCCCTGGCCATTGCCGCCGTTGCCCTTCAGCTGGCCAAGCACCCGCAGGCAGAGAAGGTTTTGGCCAAGTTGGAGGGAGTGGCTCGGAATGAGAACGATAGGAAGTGGTGGTCCAAGGCTCCAGAAACGACTGGAGAGAACAGCCGTATCTTCCACTGGAAGCCACGCAGCAACGACGTGGAGATCACCTCCTATGTGCTGCTCGCTCTGCTCGAGAAGGAACCCGCGGAGAAGGCCCTGCCCATCATCAAATGGCTGATCTCTCAACGCAACAGCAACGGAGGGTTCTCCTCCACCCAGGACACTGTGATTGGACTGCAGGCCCTGACCAAGTTCGCCTTCAAGACTGGCTCTGGATCTGGCACCATGGACATCGAGTTTGTGTCATCGCCGAATGGCGGGTCCAAGGAATCGATCGCTGTGAAGCCGGAGAACTCCTTGGTGTTGCAGACCCATGTGCTGCCCAAAACCACTCGCAAGGTGGATTTCACGGCAAAGGGCTCTGGATCTGCGATGGTGCAGTTCTCGTACCGCTACAACCTGGCCGAGAAGGAGAAGAAGCCAAGCTTCAAGGTCACGCCAACGGTCAAGGACTCGCCTAGCCAGCTGCTGGTGGTGGACATCTGCGCTGAGTACATTCCTCTGGAGGAAGTCGACAAGGACAAGGACTCAAACATGGCTGTCATGGAGATCGCCCTGCCCTCCGGTTACGTGGGAGATGCCGACAGCCTGGGCAAGATCGAGGCCGTGGACCGCGTGAAGCGGGTGGAGACCAAGAACGCCGATTCCACGGTGGTCGTCTACTTCGACAGCCTGACTCCCGGGGACGTGAGGTGCCTGCCAGTGGAGGCCTCCAAGGCTCACGCGGTGGCCAAGCAGAAGCCAGCCTCCGTCTCCCTCTACGACTACTACGACACGGAGCGCAAGGCCACCGAGTACTACCAGGTGAAGTCCTCGCTCTGCGACATTTGCGAGGGCTCTGACTGCGGAGAGGGCTGCAAGAAAGCCTAAGGGCTGGAGGGACAAGTGTATTTGTACCGGAACATTAAATAAATAAATATTTTTAAATTTTACTGTTCCTTGTATTTTTTGTGGATGCGCTACATGCATCCGTAAAGTTTTTTGGTATCCAAGATATACAGTTGTTGATTCTTGTTTTCCCTTTAAAAGATACACCACATTTTCCCTATTTTACCTACTTTTTAAATTAAAAAAAATAAAATTAAATTAAATTAAAATTAAAAAAAATATTTAATGAAAAGGAGAAAGTTTATTCGATATTTCCATTTACAATTCACACCTTTTATTTTTTTTTTATAAAAGAAATTCGACTTTTTATTCCTTATTTACCCTTTGCCCGTCAATGAGTCTGAAAATTATATTATTATTGAATTAAGTTTGAGAGTGTAGAAAGCGACTTACATTTGCACATTCGGTATCATTAGTTCCACAACAATTTTGGCCTCTAGCATAATTTTACGAAAACTCCTCTGTGCCCTGGGATGCACCATTATGTGGACTTCATTTACCGATCGGTGCCACAGGTTATACTAAATAAAATAAGCTTGAAAAATATTCTGAAATCCAATTATGGGTTTAAGATGATACTTACCTTGTCGTGTTGCTCCAGCAGTTGATCAACAGCCTGCCGCTGACTTTGAGATGCGATGCGGACCCTGTACACCGAATAACCGTCATAGGATCGAGGAGGGGAAGCTGAAAAGGACCAGGCCTGAGCCACTATAAGAAGCAACAATACAATTAATGGACGCATTTCGACTAAACTGAGTGACCTATAAAATGGGATTAAATACCCCAGTTCTGAGGCGGTTCCGTCAACTCAATTGTAACAGCTGCTTTCGGCTGGGCTTTCGGAATTGAAAAGATTAAAATACATAAGAATGAGGCTATAGAAAACGAAACACTTGTCTGACATGCGACTGATTGTGTTTAATTTTAGGAAATTGAATTTGAGAATTATGTTTATTTTTTTCAATATCTTATGATTGTGGGTAGGGAGCTAATCTACCTATACGATTTTTAAGATAAGGAAAACTTATATGGCTTCGCATTAAGTTTGGCTATTGCCGCCATAAAAGCCATATATTAATTTCGTTCAAATATCTTTACAGCCCAAATAAGATTTTGATAGAAACGTGCCATTTAATTGTCGATTCAAATGGATGTCTAGAAAAAAAATAGTCGCTAACCACCGGCCAGAGAAGGAGCATGTTATTAAAGGGTTTCCTAGTAGCTTTCGCATTGGTTGGCTTGGTCCAAGCAGCGAGTTTGAGCCAGGATGAGAGGATTCGCTACGACAACTTCTCAGTGTTCAAGGTCAGGTACGAGACCCAAGAGCAGCGCAGTCGCCTTCGAAGTCTAGTGGAGGATCAGGAGAATGTCAGTACATACAAACCTTAAAGTTGCCATCAAATGTAGTCTAAAAGTTCCACTTCAGTTTAAGCATTGGGGTGCAGTCAACGACGAGCTGCATTTGATGGTGAGTCCCCGTGCTCTGTCCCAGTTCAAGACTGAGTTCCAGAGGGTTAACCTAAATGCGGAGGTGATGATAAGTAACGTTCAGGAGTGAGTAAAGTCTAACAAAAATTAAATCTATATAACAAAAGTGTATACCTACAGACTCATCGATTCTGAAAAACAAGCTGACTCCAGAGCCAGTGCAGATGAATCCTTTGGCTGGAAAAAGTACAACACACTGGCCGAAATCTATGCCTGGCTAGATGGTATTCTGGCGGCTTATCCTACGGTAACTGAGGAATTTACCGTGGGCCAATCCTATGAAGGTCGCACCATACGTGGCATCAAGATCTCATACAAGTCGGGCAATCCTGGTGTACTTATCGAGTCAAATATCCATGCCAACGAGTGGATAGCCTCGGCCACTGCCACCTGGTTGATCAACGAGTTCCTCACCTCCGACGACGTACTGGTTAGACAGATGGTGGAGAGCCACGACTGGTACATAGTTCCAGTGCTCAACGTGGATGGTTTTGTCTACTCCCACGAGAAGGTAATCCCAGCTTCATACTCTATTTAAATGGTAATATATGTAATGGAAATATTTTAGGATCGAATGTGGCGCAAGACCCGCCAACCGTCGGCAGACTCCAGTTGCATTGGCGTTGATCCCAATCGGAACTTTGATGTCCGTTGGATGGAGAGTGATGGGGCCTCATCAAATCCCTGTGACTGGAACTACGGTGGACCGCATGCGCTCTCCGAGCCGGAAGTCCAGGCTATGACCGATTTGGTGATTAGCCTGAAGGACAAGATCAATGTAATGCTGGCCTTCCACAGCTATAGCCAGGTCCTGCTCTCACCGTATGGCCACAGCAGCGTGGAGTTTCCGCCCAATTACGATGATCTGATGGCCGTGGCCAAGGCTTATGCGGATGCGGTGGCTAAACTGCCATATGACACCGTCTTTCAATATGGCTCAGTGGGAGGACTGCTTTGTAAGTATTTTTAGAGCATCCTGCAGAAATCACCAACTAATCCTTGGAGGTTATTTTTTCAGATCCCGCCACCGGCGCCACAATTGATCTGACCTATCAGGAGGGCATTGAAATAACTTACACTGTTGAGTTCAGAGACACAGGACATTATGGCTTCATCCTTCCCCCGGCACACATTATTCCAAATTCTGAGGAGGCTTTGGCAGGCATTATGGCACTTTTGGCGAAAACCGAGGAACTGGGCTACATGAAGTCCAAGAAGTAATTATAAATACTTTATATCAATTAAATTCCAACGTGTGCGTAAATTATAAGAAATATAAAACATATGAGTTTCGTACCTATCGGCATTACAAAAATTAATTAAGGCATCTCCGGGCAGCTTGTTCTGATTGATAAGGCATACGAGAACAAGTTATATCAATCGTTTAATAGTCAACTCTTAAGCACTATCTTTACAATCCAATTATGACTAACAATAGTCGAGCGATATAGCAATCGTCTGGCGTGGATTTGTGAAAAAGTAATAGTTGCTGATCGCATTCGGAGCTCTAAGCATGGCATTTAGTAATTTCCTTTTAATTCTGGCGTTAACTGGCTTTGTTCAAGGCCTGAGTTTGGGTCAGGACCAAAGGATACGCTATGACAACTACTCGGTGTATAGGGTGAAGTTGGAGACTCCAGGACAGAGAAGCCTATTCAAAAAGCTGGCTGATGATCGGGAAAACGTAAAATCTCTTATATAATATCGTCGAGAAATATATTTGAATAGCCTTTTTATAGTTTAGACTTTGGAGTGAAGCCAAGGATGAGTTGCACTTGATGATTAGTCCTGGTGCCTTTAATGAATTCGAAGCCGAAGTCCAGAGAACCAACGCTAGTGCCGAGCTATTCATCAGTAATGTTCAGGAGTATGTATAAATTGGTGCAGAAAAATAGCTCCGGCATTATACAAAATAATATATCATTTAAGACTAATCGATTCCGAGGAAAGTGCCAATCTTATGGCCGCCAGGGATGGCTCTTTCGGTTGGACCAAGTACAACACGCTGGCGGAAATTTACGCCTGGCTGGACGAGATATTGGCTGCATATCCTGTAATCACCGAGGGCTTCGTCTTGGGTCAATCCTACGAGGGTCGGACTATTCGGGGTATCAAGATCTCCTACAAATCCGGCAATCCCGGAGTCTTTATTGAGTCCAACATCCATGCCAGAGAGTGGATCACTTCCGCCACAGCCACCTGGTTGATCAATCAGTTTCTGACCTCCACCGATGCGCTGGTAAGGCAGCTCGCCGAGAGTCACGACTGGTACATCGTGCCCGTTCTGAATGTGGACGGTTTCGTTTACACTCACGAGAAGGTGGAGTTGCCTCGGAAATACTCCTACATTTTACTAAGCAATTTCTTTCTGCAGGATCGCATGTGGCGCAAGACCCGTCAGCCTTCAGATATATCGTCTTGCGTTGGCGTCGATCCCAACCGCAACTACGACTCCCACTGGATGGAGAACGAAGGTGCTTCTTCAAATCCTTGCGCCGAGGACTACGGCGGACCGAAGCCCTTCTCGGAGCCAGAGATCCAGGCCATGGCCGACTTTGTTAGCAGCCTCAACGGCAAGATCAACGTATTGCTGGCCTTCCACTCGTACAGTCAGCTTCTGCTCTCTCCCTACGGACACACTGCGGAGGAACTTCCGCCCAATTACGAGGACTTAATGTCCGTAGCTAAGTCCTACGCAGATGCTGTTGAGGGTCTGCCCTATGGCACCGTTTACAGATATGGCACATCTGCGGGTATTCTGTGTAAGTTTGTATTATTTCGGATAAAAAGGTCACTTTTAGCTTCTGGTTTTCCAATAGATCCCGCCTCTGGAGCCACCATTGAGTGGGCCTACAACGAACAGGACATTGAGATAACCTACACCATCGAATTTAGAGACACTGGTCGTTATGGGTTTATCCTGCCGCCGGTCCACATAATTCCCAATGCCGAGGAGGCATTGGTCGGCATAGCGGCCCTCTTAGAAAAGTGTGAAGAGTTGGGTTATCTAAATCTCAAGAACTAGCTGCGAAGGCTGGGAAATTCTAGAGTGCAATAAATGAATAAAGATTAACTGCCGATAATCACGCAGCTAAGTTTCTTTGTAGTTGATCCGGGTTATTTCAGTTTAGTCGTTGATCGAAATGCGTCTGCTGTGGTTGCTTGCCACCCTGGTGGCCCTTACAAGTGCTGGAGTCCTTCCGGACTCTGCCAAGGAGCGCTTCGATAACTTTCAGGTGTATAAGCTAACCATTAAGAATAAGATCCAGTTGGCTGTGATTGAAAAAATCGGTGAACTGACAAACAAGGTGAGCGAGTGGATGAATACTTCTGAGGTTCCTTAAGGTAACCCACGATTTGGCTTTCAGTACAACATCTGGAAGGAGTACGATGAGCGCAGCCAGCAGGTGGATATAATGGTTAGTCCTGCGGAGGTCCAGCACTTCAAGGAGCTCCTTAGGTTCAACAATATCACTAGCGAACTGATGATCGAGAATGTCCAGGAGTGAGTTACGGAGTGGGACACAGCCTAATGGTTAAAGCGAACCTCTTGAGCGATAAGATCGCTCGATTAGCCAACCATTAGTGCGTGCTCATTTGAGGCCATAAAGATTTTAATCGAACCCCCATTTAGGCTTATCGACCAAGAGCAAGTCACCGCTACAGCCGATAGCTCCACCTTTGGCTGGACGAAATACTACGAGCTGGAGGAGATCGAGGCCTGGCTGGACGAAGTCCTGGCCGCATACCCCTCGGTGACTGAGGAGTTCATTGTGGGCCAGTCCTACGAGGGCCGCACCATTCGGGGCATCACAATCTCGCACAAGACCGGCAACCCTGGCATTTTCATAGAGTCCAATATCCATGCCAGGGAGTGGATCACCTCGGCCAGTGCCACTTGGTTCATTAACCAGCTGCTGACCTCCGAGGAGACCGAGGTGCGAAATCTGGCCGACAACTACGACTGGCACATTATACCCGTCTTCAATGTGGATGGCTTCGAGTATTCACACAAAAAGGTGATAATTCGTACTTTAAAAATTATTCAGTGAACTTTACTAACTCAACTTCTTTGCAGAACCGTATGTGGCGCAAGACCCGCCAGCCACACGCCACTAATGAATGCATTGGAGCCGACGCCAATCGCAACTTTGACTCCCATTGGTTGGAAAACAGTGGTGCCTCCTCAAATCCATGCAGTGAGACCTTTGCTGGAGATACGCCTGGATCGGAACCAGAGGCCAAGGCTTTGGTCGAATATCTGACCAAAATCAAGGATAACTTTAAAATTTACATCTCCTTCCACTCCTACGGACAGTACCTTTTGTCCCCCTACGGACACACAAAGGAGGAATTCCCCGAAAATTACGACGACATTCTGACCATTGGCAAGGCCTTTGCTGATGCCATTGAGGCACTGCCCTACGGCACCGTCTACCAATACGGGTCCACTGCTGATGTGCTTTGTGAGTGCTTAGTTATCCATCTAACCAAAAAACCAATAAGTAACATCTCCCTTTGCAGATGTGGCCACTGGAACCTCCGTGGACTGGGTGTTCAACGAGCTGGACAAGGAGATCGGCTACACCATTGAGTACCGCGACAAGGGACGCTATGGCTTCCTCCTGCCCCCCGTGCAGATTATCCCCAACTGCGAGGAGCTGATGGCCGGCATGGTGGCCTTGGTGGCGAAGACCAAAGAGCTGGGCTACTTGTAAGAGTGCGCTTTATTGGTAACGGGTAAACCAGTTTACTCCTCATTAAAGTACCTCACATAGGAGGCCAGCAAGTCGTCCATTTTGTAGCCTTGGGTGGTGCTGCACAGCAGCTTGGAGGCCCCGATCATGTTGCCGAACCTGATGTGGAAGTGGTTTTTGCCCGAGCTCCAAATTCCCAGCTGGGAGTACTCATAGCTGCGAAGGATCTCCTTGGTTTGAGGGTCCAACAGATGGAAGCCGGAGCTGTTGATGGCAATCAAGAGAGTTTCGGGAAGGGTGTCCTCGTTTTGTTGTTTCACCACGAAGAATGTGGAGCCAAAGCAGCTGAAGTGGGAGAGTTCTTCGAGGAATATAAGCTTGGCTTGGTCCTCCGTCAAATGGTCACGGTTAAGTCTGGGCAGGATCTGTTGTCTCCACTCCGCCACCGTTTGCAGGGGAATCAGATCTTCCGGCACCAAGCGAGGCAGCACTTCCGGCAGTCTCTGCAGACTGACCTCATGATCCGCACTGTACAAAAGTCCTGCCAAGAGCGAGGCCTGCTCGCAGCCAATGGGATAGTAGCCCTTTAAGTACTTGTGCAGCTCCTGCGGATAGCTAAAGATCACATCGCCGTTCGGATCCTCTCCTGGAAGATTGTTGAGCCACAGCTTGCGCATGAAGTGCAGCTGGTAGTGGCCATCGGAAATAGAACGAAGAGTTTTTTGTTGTCTCAGCCAGAAGAGCAGTTGGGTGATGAAGTCGAACACAAAGTCCTCCTCCGGCATGGCGTACACCTTATCGCCTGTCTTCAAAAATATACTATAGCCCAAGGGCGACTTGAGCTCCAATCGCTGGGCAATATCTGCAATGAGCTCGGCTCCACGGGTATGGGACTCGATCTCGAAGGCCTCGACGGTATCGTCGGGAAAGTATATTTTGTGGTAGATGTGCAGGCAACGCTGCTGAATGCCTTCGACCTCGATGAGATGTGGGGCTTGTTTCCGCTGACCCTGGGCCAGGGAGCGCTTCAATCGTTTGAGGCAGGCATCGGCCAATGCGTCGGCACGCATGCGCAGCAGGATGATCAGCTCCCGCATGACCAGGACACTGGGGGCCACCAGGCCGGTGGCCAAGTAGAGCAGGTCCCAGCCCCGCTTCTCGCTCTCAACGCATGGATTTTCACTGAGCTGCTTCATCAGCTGGCAGTAGAGTTCGTCGCAGAGTAGGGGATGCTGCAGGGCCGGTTGGAAGATGAGGTCGGTGTTCACCGGCAGATTGCTCCTGGCAATGTCGCCCATGTACTGGATAAGAGAGAAAAACGGCTTAACTAAGGGCTTAATTGAATCTATTACTTTCCAATTTTACCTTGAGAATGTGATGGTGAATCACCAAGGCCTGCTGAAAGAGTGGTGGCACCTTGACCACGGCTTTGAGCAGAGGAGCCTTTAGTGGTTCCGGGGAGTACTTCGAGAGCGGTGCCTTATCGGATCTAAAAAGGTTTTAGCTTTAGTTTTATATGAGTTATCTGAATTAACCCTTCTGCGACTCACTCTAATGGCTCCCTAAAGTGAGTCTCAGCGAGCTGAGAAATATTGTGCTGCCGGCGTCGCGAGTTATTCGCTCTTGGCATCGGTTTCGGCGGCTCATCGAATCTGCCTTCCTTGAAGATGTCCTGCAACTTCTCGCTTGGCTTTGTGAGCGTGGCCAAAATTTTAATGTTTCCAGCTGCAAACTGACCCCACTGACCGTTGGCACAGCCTTTGTACAAATCTTGGGCATTGCCAGCCATTAATTGGGCACCAGTAACCCCGGCTTCAAACTCGACGAGGTCTCCGGGTGAGAGTACGAGGCAGTCCTCTTGATTGTTCTCCTTGGAAACATTGTCAAGGGCTATTCCATAGCTAGAACGCTGGCGGAGATTGTCCAGCATATAGTTTATCACCTCGTTGGCATCCTGGGCCATGCTGCACTGGAGCACAAAGTTGACTTGCTGGAAGGTGAGTACATGCAGCTCATCGTTGGCCTCCAAGTGAACCTTGAGTAGCTCGGCGAAACTGCAGGAGGCCAGCACCTGCTCGGTTTCGTCGATGAGGAAGAGTCCGGTTGAATTAATGCCCAGCATCAGTTCGTCGCTCGGAAGTTTGGGTCCCGCTTTTCGGGTTACCTCGAAGAGCCGAGAGTGCCGCATCGGCCAGGAAATATGGGCAAACAGGCAAATATCTTCCTTTGCTCTCTTCTGGGACTCCAGCTGCTGTTCCTGCTGCTCCTGCCTCACATACGAGCTCTTCTCGTAGGTGGCTGTTATCAGGCGACTCCAGTTTTCGATGGCCCGTTCGCCTGGCGCCAGGAGATCGCTGGGCACGAAGGCCGTGATCTCAGAGGGTTTCAACCGAGTGATGTCGCCCGGACCGTGCTCTATAAAGATGGCCAGGGCACAGACCATGGCTATATCCTTCTCTGAGCGACATCGATACTCCCCACACCTCAGCCCATTCAGGATCTGCTTGTAGATCAGATGAGTGGCCTTTGGGTCCGGCGATGGATCATACCAGGTGGCAAACATTTCCTTCCGCAAGTAGAGCTTCCAAGGCGCATCCAGCTGCCGGCGTTCGCACTCCGAAATGGCGTCTAGAATGTGCTCCTGTCCAGCTCCCAGAGGAATAAGTTTCCCATGCAGCGACATCACCAATCCAAAGCCAAATATATCGGTTAGTCCCAGTCCCTGGCAGAGCTGCTCCACTGCCTCTCGAGCCGTGCTGGCCGCATCCACCTGCAGTCTCCTCTGCTGCCCGTCCATCAGGTGAATGTCCAGCTTAAGGGGCTGGCGACCCCGGATAGCTTGGAGTTCGAACATGGACGGTGGTTGGCAGCGCGGTCCATTCGCCAGGGTTCGCTCCAAGCGCTGAAGTGAGGGAGTAGCCTGCAACTGGGCGGTTCCCTGTTTCATAAAACTGCGTAAATGCGGCTCGAAATCAGAGCTGGGCGGAAAGCAGCTCAGACAGAGGGAGAGGAGCAACCAGCCGCGGGAATAGGAGGTCCGGCTTGGGTTCAAGTACAACTGCTTGCAGATCTGGGCCAGGATTTCATCTCTACGGGGGAAAATTGCTTGTTGTCATTGGCTTAACAAGGAGTAAGTTCTTCTTACCTCAAGCTCTCTTTGAGTATGCCATGACCTATGATAAAGTGCAGCTTGTCCAGGTGACTGCTGGGAATGTTGAGCCATTGCTGGTAGAACTCCTCGGCCTCCCTTTCAGCACTTCCCACCAGTTTGGTGGGGCGTTTAAGGGTTTGACGTACAAATAAACGCGGCTTGGCGGAATCGGAGGTATTCAGGAAGCGTGACAAATCAGCCATGAGGCTCTCGTTATCAAGGGAATGGAAGGAAGGCGATGAGGGCACCTCTGGCAGGTCTCCCATGAAGCGGAGGATAGTCAACCAAATGGCCTAAAAGAAGCATATATTAGAGTTTTCCTTAACTTTAGGTTTGCCAAACTCACCTTTGAAGCCATTTCATCCACAGGAAGCTCATGCTTCAACAGGGACTGCTTCAGGGGCTTCCTCTCGTGCTGAGCTGTGGCGCCACCGCAAAAGTACGTCGCAGCATATTTCAGATAACTAAAGTCGGAGGTATCGATATTATTGGGAATCTGCTTAGGCAGCCGAATGGTATCCCCAGAGGAAATGTTATTGAGTTTCCTTAAAGCAGCCTGAAAGGTAAAGGTAAAAACAGGGTAAACTCTCTTCGAGGCCAACTATCAATCGCTCTCCCACTCAACTTAACACTCTTATACTGACTCCCAGAGCACTCAGTCTATAATTCAGGGGTATTAATTATTTCGACAGCTGTAATCTGAGTGCCACTTATCGAGAGGTGCCGCGGTCGTAAGCTTTTATAAATATATACAGGTAGGCAAGAGTACTGGGACTCCGGTACGGGTATGCTGCACCAGAAGATATGCCGTCCCGATAAGGACTGCGGCGATTATTTACGATCGCGTTTTATTCCATTTATCATTTGGTATTTGTTTTAAACTTCTGCCGCCACCTGATAGGTGACCACGCTTCTGAAAGTCTTGGGTCCCGTTCGCTGTGCTTGGTTCCTCAAACTTAGTTGCTGACTAAAGACGACACGGTATGGATCTGCGTTCTCAGAAATGCTCTGGAAGTCTCACGGGGAATTTTCTTTAAATTTGGACTAATAAACCTCAAAAATTTTTGTGGTGTGCTGCGGTTGTTTTATTTGATTAAACAGTTTGGGAATGGGAAGTTCAGTGATCCGGTGCAAAAGGACCTGACTAATTTTTATAAAAAAATGTATTTCCGAATCTATATGAATTATTAAAGGAACTGTAGCCGACAAAGGTAAGGAAATTGGCTCATAAATTGATATACTGATAATCTGCCTTAGTTGGCCCATAAAGCTGTCGAATATTAAATAAATAAACAAGGGGTTATCGCTTTACTAAATTGAAAGACTTTATAAAGCGATAACCTTGGAGTCTTTTAAGCCAATAAATATTGATTCAGTTTTTTATTCATTTTTAGAACTCGATAGAAGTTAAACGGAAATCATTTTAAAAAGCCTTTGAAAAAATAAATCAGTAATCAATGAACTTTAATTTGATTCTTGGGAATTAGGAAATAATAAATCAAAAGGTAAGAGTTAGAATGCCTAATCAATATTAATATATACAAAATTTAAGTTGTGTCTTTTAAAGTCTCTTATCTATTAAACAAAATAAATCAGTCTTCTAATAGATAACAAAAAACTTTAAAAAGACTTTAAGCAGGTAAGATTTGTATGGAAATTTTAAGTCACTTTAGAAGTCCCTTATCTTTTGAATAAAATAAAGTTCATTTTTAAAAAAGATAACACTAAAATACGCTAGTGTAAATATGCGCAGTAAGTCACTTGGACAACTCATGCCCAATGGTCCAAATTTCAAGAAGTCCATGCTGATGACTCAAATGGTTCTAGGTTTTCTAAAGTTTAATGGTGAAATGCAATCCCTGAGGGCAGATCTGATGCGGGACGCTCACTGGACACTGGACACAAAGCACAAAAGCTGGATCGGGGAAGACCACACGATCACTTAGCCATAGAACCACAACCAACGCAGACGAGTAAACACACGAATGAATTGCGCATTTATATCTATAGATGCCTTAGAGGGTTTTATTTACATAGTATAATTAATATGATACAATTAAAAAATAGGGGAAAGCTGTAACAAAAAGCAATCACAAGCCAAGAATATATGTGTATATACAAGCTGACATTAACCATATGCGTAAGATTTGTACATAAACTGGAGCCAAGTTGAGCAATGGGATTGGTCCATGTAGCCAAAGTCAAGCCTCATAACTAAATCCATGATTTGACTTATTTTCTTGATTTCTCTTAAAATAATTTTGGTCATCTCTAAAAATATAGAAATAAAAGGCCATTTAAAATCTAAAGAATTTCAAAACGAAGGCCGAAGTATGACTGATAATGTAGTTTTCATATAAAGAGTTAAAAAGTAAATAAATATTTATTATTTAATAGTTTTAATATATTTTTTTGGTTTAGTTTTCTTTGGATTATGTATGGCTAACCGAAATATGAGAGTTATATAGTGAGCCAGATAGGATTGTTCGAGGATTGACTTTGTACTGCTAAGGCTTTGAACCAATCCTACTGATCAGGACCGTGAGCTGGGCCCTCCCCGGGTTAATCCCCGCTGGCACCAGCTCCCCTAATATCTCAGCCACACAGCTAGACGCCTCTAGTTTGTTCAGGGCCAGTTCCAGTCCCAGCCCGGCCCGCTACTAGAGGCGGGTCTGGTTGACAATCTTTCGAGGCGCCGCCTCGTAATAGTTGACCGGGCGGGAGAGGAGCTTTGTGGGCACATCTCGGCGCATGAGCAGCGCCTGCTCGAACATCAGAGACTTCTCTTTGACATTCGGCCCCAGGGGACCACTCACGTCGGGCTCGTCGTTAAGGAAACGGAACATCTCGTCGACCATCTGCTTGGAGGACTCCACATCGATGGTGCCGGGGCTCTCCGGAATGGTGTTCACCCGCGGGGTGCCATTGGCGGCACTGGCCGGTCTGGTGGCCAATGGAGCAGCGGCTATTAGGTTGGTGGGTGGTGGTGGCAGGGACATGCGTGCTTGAAGTGTGGGCGCCTTTGGGGCCTCCTGCTTCAGGGATCTCGCTCTCTTTGGCTGCTGTACTGCAGCCATGGCCAGGGCATTGCGGGTGGCGGCCTCAGCCTTGAGCCGCTGCTCCTCCTTAAGTCGCTTCTCCGCCAGTTCCCGCTGCTCGCGCTCCTTCTGCTCCTTTTGATCCTTCAGCTGCTTCAGGCGCAGCAGCTCCTCAGCTTCGCGTTGCTTGGCCAGCTTTTGCAACTCCTCCTTCTTAAGCTGCTGCTGCTTTCGTCGTTCCAGTAACTTTTCCTGGAAGTCACGGCGAGCCAAGTAGCCACGACTCAGAGCCTGCAGTTTGATGGTCCTGCACCGGACCATGGTGAACTTGGTGGTCAACTGCTGGGCCGCTATGCAGGCTCCCAAGCGGTGGAAGCCCTGTCGCATTATCTGGTACTTACGACGCTGCAGGCGACCCCGCCAATATCTCTGGACCGTGATGATGGCTTCGCGATATCTCTTCAGGTATCGCCTGAAGAGGACTCTCCGAATGCCCCGCTGTATGGTCACAATGGACTTGAGCATCAGCTGGGAGCGCTGCAGCTCTAGACTGGCGTCGTCCTCGTCGCGCAGGAATAGCTTGGTCTTGCCAAACTGTCGATCAGAGTCGGTGGGCAAAGCAACTTCGCAGATCTGGCGAGCCACCTTGCGGCAGTCGCATTTTTCCAGAGGACCCACTGGTGGAACCAACAGCCTGTATCTCTCCACAAAGGCGCGGTAGGCATGGCGAATGGGATAGCCAGCCCTTCGGATGCGGGCGGTCTCCATCATTCCTGAGTAGCGCAATTGCCTTACGCACAGCTCCTTGTCGAAGTTCTGAAAGATAAATAGATAGGATGAGTATAATTTAAATAATTAAGTAAATAATTTATTCTGCTGAAAATAATCGTATTCCTTATTTATTTCTTCTCCACTCACCTTTGGCTCCTTGTACTCATTCGGCTTGATGCAACGAATGAAGTAGGGATGAGCCTGCGACAGGGTCCGCATCAGCATGTCCAGGGAGTTCCTGAACTTGACGCACAACGTCGGCTGCTTCTTGGCCGTATCCATTGCCATTTCTTGCGGAAAGATATCCACCAGATACTTGTTCGCAGAGCGCTGCACCAGAGCCCTCAGATCACCGCTGAACGAGTCCCGATTCTTTTCGAGGAAACCCAACGGATTGTACATGACAACGCCGGCATAATGACGGATGCCAAAGAGCGAGGTCTGAGTGGTTTTTCCCTTGACGTAGATAGATCGATTGCCATGCTGGACATGCAGCTTCTCGAGCAGCGTCTGGTCCGTGCCCTTGGGAAACTTGGACTCCTCATCGATCAGGGACATTAGGTTCATTGGCTTTAGGCCAATAAGGTCAAGAATTTGTTGATTGTCCTGGAACTCGATGTGCTGCCAGTTGATGTGTTCGTTCTGGTACTCGTCTTGCTCCATCTAAAAAATACCTTTAATTAGTAATTGATACCTGACACACTTTGTAGTTAGTTTACCTTGAAGATGTGTCCCACGAAGAACTGCTGCAGATTCTCATTCGCATAGTTGATGCACAGCTGCTCGAAGCTGTTGTTGTCAAAGTTCTCGAAGCCAAAGATGTCCAGGACGCCAATGCTGTTCATGGGCTGATCGACCTGCTTGTTTATAGTCTCGTTGATCCTCCGCACAATACGCACAAAAATGCCATCGTATAGGGACTTCACAAAGGCATCTCGTCCCTCCAGAGCTGCCTCCTTGGAGAGGCTGGTGGTCACATGCTCACCGTGCACAAAAATGGTTCTCTGGGTGAGGGCGGCATTGAGAGGAGCAATGGGCACGCCCAGCAACTGGGCCACTTTCTGTAGATTTGGCGCGTCATCGATCTCGGCGGCCTCCAGGTTGGCCACCTCAGTGGCTGTGAATCTCAGGTTGCCCAGGTGCAAAATGGCTGCCAAAAGACTGAGAATACTCCACACTTCTTCCGGCTTAAAAGACAGCACCTTCATGGCCGCCCGGATATCGGCAAAGTCCTTGGCATCGCCCCTTCCCGGCAAGGTGAAGCAACCGCCTTGGGCCAGATAATGATACTGACTAGGTGACTGCTCCTGCAGCTTAAGGCGCTCCCGCTCTGGAGCCGAAAGCCCCGCCAGCATGCAGTAGAAGATGTGATAGTTGCGTTCATCGCGACTCTGGAAGACGATGCGGGACTTTTCCAGCAGGTACTGCTGGATCCTAGCTCCCTGGATGGCACCCGCGGGCGTAAATCTGATCTCGATGTACTTCCCGAACCGCGACGAGTTGTCGTTGCGCACGGTCTTGGCATTGCCGAAGGCCTCCATGATGGGATTGGCCTCGATGATCTGCTGTTCGATCCACGAATGCTTGCCGCTGATCGCGGCCAGGTACTGCAGTATCAGTTTGGTGCTCTCCGTCTTCCCGGCCCCCGACTCTCCGCTGATCACCACGCACTGGTTCTCCTTGAGCCGCTGTAGTCTCTGGAAGGCATTGTCGCTAATGGCGAATATGTGGGGCGGCAGCTCGGATAGAGCCTTGTTTCTGTACAGCTGAATCTCGCGGTTCGTGTAGATGGGCAGGATTTGGTAGGGATTGATGGCTACCAGCATGGAGCCCGTGTAGGTCTGAAGTGCAAGATGTTATATTAAATGAAATCTTGGGTGCCTCATGGAGATTACTCACATAAATTAACTGCTTGGCATAGCGATTCTGTAGGTTCCTTAGTATAGTGTACTCCTGTAAATCTCCCAGCGTGATCATGTCCTCCACATCCTCTTGCGAAGTAATGTGCATGGCCTTTAGGACATCCCCAGCCGGCACCCAGAACTGCTTGTTTCGATCATCGCACACCAGGGTCTGGGTCTTTTCCGTCCTCACGATTCGTGCCCCGAAAGGCACCGCAAACTCACTGGCGGTATTTTGCGGTTTCACCCACACATATTCGCCCTGCGATTAGAGCAATTAAAAATATAAATAAATCAAAGATTAGAGTCAAGGCATCAATGGGATTATCACCATAATCTAACCCAGTTAGCACAGTCTGCTGTATTGGTAACAAATATTTTACATTATCTTTTAGGTACTTAAAAAACTGATATCAACATATTAGAGTCTCTAGAAGGGAGTTCATAAATCTTGGCTACGTGAGTCTATAAACAGCACCCACAAAAGGTCTTAAAACTTTACAAAACCTTATCGGTCTTGGCTGCATTCATTATGTGCCAGAGCAATGACCTTTTGGGGTAATTAATGAATTTTTATATAATTACTCTTGAACTTGAACCTATTTTATTCCATTTTCTTTGATTTGATTTATACTCAATCAACGATAAAAAAGCTAACAAAGAACTTCATATGGGTGTAAAACAATTAAGCACTGAAGCCCCCTAAATTTTCCAAGATATCTTTAGGTTTTTATGGCCCGCCACACCCAAAGCGATATCGAAGTACAAAGATATTACTTAATGGCTTCCAGTTGCGTTCGTTTTCTTTTTATTTTACGTAAATCTCATAGAAATAGGTGATTTAAATAAGGGTAAGGAAAACAAACGGTAGCCGACTGCCGCAAATAATTGTAGTTGTTGCCAGGTGTTATCTTATCGACGGAATGCCGATACACAAAAAGTTCTTATCGGCATTTGGGGAATCGAAGCGGAGGGAACACTACTTGACACGGCAACCGAACAGGTGATAATTGCAAAATAAAAAGGAAAGGTCACCAAGGGTGGCTAAGAGCTTTTAAGGCTGAATAAATCCCTATTAATTCAGATAGCTTAGCTCTTTCCCTCTTGGAAGTATCGATCTTCAACGACCTTGGTTATCTAAGACGAGATAAGATTATAGACCGGCTGATGTCATTCAGTGCCAATTACCAATTTGAAAATAGAACGGACACCACGCCATAAAAATCCAGACTAAATTATATTTTAAAACTTTCCTTTCGCCATAAATACTGATGGGCAATCGGACATTTCTGCTAATCGAAGTACCTGACTATGAGATCACCACCCATAAACTATGACTCACGATGGTCACTAATCAATAAATATTTTAACAATTAGTCAACTAATTGTTTGTTCAGCACTAATTCATGGAAGTATTAATGAGAAAGACGCTTTGATAAAGTGACTTCGAAGAACAATAAGTTCCATTGAGAGTTTTACAATATTTCAAAGCCTTTCATTCGCAATCCCAACTGCTATCAGTATCTCTTTCCTGTGCTTTAATTGGCTTTAACTTTCGATAAGGCATTCGGGCTGAGAGCTCTCGCTTGAAGGAAGTGTCCGGCATTTATTGTTAACTATTTTTGGCTTCTCTTGAGACTTTTAAGAGCTCGTGACGGACGCCATCGGACGTTAAGCTTCCTGGCCGTAAATACTTTACGCCCATAATCACGGGCATTAGCACATTCCAATTAACACACGTGTAGGCGAGTGTAGTTGATAAGGAGGCAAGTTTAAAATTAAAATGAGCCTCATGATGGGCACAAAAAGCAGAGAGCATTGCCAAAGGAATGTGATAAAACGATTCGGTGTTATCAGGGCAATTTTCTGATAACCAGAGCAAATCAAATGGGAAAAACTGCCACGACAACCAGGAAGTCTTTTCATTGTCTCCACACACACTTACATGTTGCCGCACAAACTCGGACATGGCTGGTTTGTTTTCGGTTTGGCCAATTTCACTTCACTCCACTTCACAGACACACGCGCGCCGTCGATGTCTCTTAATTGGCAAATATTTGCCCAAAGATTTCGGTTCTGTTGCCACAGCCGTTTCCCGTATCTCGCACGATCCAAACTTTTCCGTAGTTCTGCTCGCTCCGGAGTCTCGCAAACGTCTGAGCTCCGCTCAATGGGGCCCTCGAATGTGGCGGAGCGGGTGTATTGCCAACTCTTATCGCGCCTGATAATAAATATTGAATGCTTTTTGGCAGCCCTCCATATGGCGGCGCTCTCAGCACAGAACTCCCACTGACGGGGGTCTGCTTACCCCTTGGATTTTGCATACGTCATGATTAGCCGTAGTATAATGTATCGCTAGGCATCCCTCTATGCCGTGGCTTATCAGGCGATGAGCCTGGTAAAACTATATATGTCACCATAACTGACCCTGCCCATGAGTCATGTGATTGGTCATATGTCTGCAGCGGACCTGTATAACGCAAGCTTATGCCGATATATTGCAATCTGGAGTACCTTTGGCTATAAGGGGTCGTGACTAAAGAATGGTAAGGCGATTGGGAATTGGGGAAAGAACCTTACTCGTAATTATATATAGTATATATTCTTATCGCTAAAATCCAAAGAAGTGAACATCTGTTTGGCGGGCGATAATTTAACCATTTTAGCAAAGATTACAGTTTAAGTAAGTTTAAATCTCAAGTGAGTCTTTAAATTAATGCCAGAAATTTTAACTCTATGACAAATCTGTTTTCAATGGAAATTACTTAAAAATTGTGACCTTAATATATTCAATTTGTAAAAGTTATACATTTTAATGCAATTACTGCCTAAATCTTAAAGAATTTTCATTATAGTTCAGTGATACTATTTAATATCTACTTATATCTCATACATTTTTTTCTATAGCTGCCATACATTTATTTCTTTGTTTGATTGATTTGTCAATAATATAAATTATCTATAAAATAATACATAAAATGTATATATACAATTATTTATAACTGCAAACTCTTTATTACGCAGTTTAAATTAATGAAATAAACACCACAATTGAAAATTATTTCTGGAAAAATAAATTCCCTGAACCACGTTAAAAGAACGAAAACTTCTGGGTAATTTGGCTTTACCCCCTTTATATATAGATTCGATTTCAATAAAGATTACAAAGTCCAATAGTTGAACATTTGTTGACTATTCGTCATTTGCAGTGGCGTTTGGCTATCGGTTGCTTCGACAGCGCTTGTCATCTACTTTGGTAATTTGTTAAGCATTTTAATCATAATTGAATGGGTTTGTTTATACCGCGGACAGGGGAAGAGATAAAAGCAGAAGCGAGAAAACAAAATTTTAACTTCATGCTGAGTGCAATGGCTTTGTTTGTTTGAGTCTTATTTAATATCTTAAAATCCTTATATTATTTAAGGTATTACAAGGTGTTAGAATGGGGCATCCTGTATTGCTCATACGACACGTGAAACATTGATTATTTGCCTAAATTCCTCAGTTAACTTTTAATTAAACAAATAAATAAGCCTAAAATTGAATACAAAACACCATTTTCATATTTATAAGCCTCTACTTGTTTCCCCGTTTTGCCTGTCACCTTTGAACATTACTCATACGCCCCGATGTACACATTTAAATACTGTCCTAGCGGATTATCATGCTGTGAGCTCTAGGAATGACTTCAGTTCACCTTTATTTGGCTGACATTCAATTTTATTTTGGCTCTCTCCCCATCCAAATCTACTGTTGCCTGCGACGTCATCGCTGGCAGTAGATTATTGTGGCCTTAGCAAATTGTTTGGCGATAAGCGCGGGAGCAGCACCAAGTGGCTGTAATAAATTTCAGGTGCCCAGGGGGACGCCAAATGGCACGTGCCGATGGAAACTCGGCTGGGTATCTGCGGTATCTGGGGTGTGACTTTCCCCGAGTGGAGAACGATGTAGCTGCCAATCCCGCTAGCTGCACGTATTAATCCCCATTGCCCCCCAAGTCTTGCTGCTTTCCCTAGCTGGGCGAGTCCTTGGCGGAATGCAACGAACCCGAGCGGAAAGCTCGCGGAGCGGGTAAAAGTCGCGTATAAAAAGCGCAATTAGGATTATTCTGCGAGTGCGGTTAGCAGGAGAAGAGCCGGGGCAACTCAGCAGCTGGGCTAGCTCAGCTTTTGACCCAATTTCGGACGACAAAAGGAAAGTCCTAGCTGCCTGTTACATGAAGAGAAATAAATACCAATTTGTGTTTAAATATTTGAGAAATATTTTGATATTAAGCGAGGAATACTTTGTTAACATTTTTTTTACAATTTATAATTAAAACACCAAATATATTTATGACATTCTTAATAAATTTTTCACTTGCATTCTGTTGAAATTTCCTATCTACAGAGTATTTTCATACAAAAAAAAAGGAACCTTTTCATTTAAAATTTATTTTTTTCTCTGCAAAGAAAATGGAAAAAGAAAACGGCGCAAGATGACAGCAATGACTTTTCACTTTCTTCTATGGGGCTTTTGCCGTCTGCTGGCGGCGCATAAAAATTCGATTAAAGTCGGCGGCGGCAGCCAAAGGACATGGACATGGACATGGACACCAAGCAAATGTGCCGTCATAAATTCCATGACGATAACGCGGCGTATGCGCAATGTCGAGCAATTTGTTACGAGTTGTGAGATGCTAGATGCGAGGTGAAACCAAGCAATCATCGTCAGGCGAACAATTTACAATGTTTGCCATGTTCCGCAGATAGCAGGCAGCATCGTTTCCCATTGCTGCACTCGCTCGCTGACACTGATAATTCACTTGGCGATATACACCGTCGTCGCACGGCACCCCAACCGTCCGCTGGTGCAGCCCCTCGAACACATTGTTGACCTATATTTTGGCATCAATGAAACGCGAGCAGATGTGGCCAACAAAGCAGCGCCTTTTCAATGCTATTGAGTAAAAGCTTCAAGTAGCCGCTTCGCTGGAGAAAAGCTGCTGTTGTGACACACACTCTCTCTCTCTCCGGCGAAGCTTTGGGACTGGAAGAGAAAGCTGTTTTTCCCTATAAGGCGACTTTTCTAGAGATAAGACTATATTGGGTTGAGGGACTGTCTACACGGAGTGACAAGGAATAATGAAAATATAATCAAAAAATAAATGTGGAATATGGGAAAATATAGCATGGTTTTTTACTTCTATGGTACATTTTATTTTATTAATAAATATTTTATTAATAAATATGGTAAAAATACCTCAAAGGTAAATGAAAAGTTATAAAATAAAATATAAGAATTATAATAAATATAACAAAATAAGTATAAGCCTAACAGCTGACTGACAAACGACCGAGATATAGGAGACACAATCTAAAACTGAAAACCCTTACTCGCGGCAACTGGAAAGGGGAATCAGCTGGAGAAGTCCAAAAAGAGAGACACTGAGAGCGTTTTGGCCAGTGAGATGGGCAAAAAGGGTGTCAATGGAAATGCTCGGAATGGAATCTTATAGATACACTCGCTCTCCGCGAGTTTTCCGCTCTTTTCTCGGGGAGAAGGCGATGGCGGCTAGCGGCTGGCTGACTTTTCAATCCAGTTCGAGTCAGCCAGCGGAGTGGACGTCCTTCTTCTCAGTGTAATTCTCTCTCTCGCGACTCTCTCTCGCGCGCCGCGAAGTTAAAAGTGAAATTGGGATTTAAAATTTTACTTAAATATATATTTTGTAAATGAACCAAAAACCAAAAGTGTAGAAATCGAAAAAATTGGAAAAATTCAAGTCAATTTGATTACATTTTCGGCTCGCATTCGGCTGGCATTTAAAATGTCATAAATTATTTAAGGCATTTATTTTGATTCCGTTGCGTTTGCTGTTGTTGTTGTTGCTGCTGCTTGCCCCACAAAAACAGAAATTGTTTGCCCTCCAGGAGCGACAAAAACCAAGACGAGCCGTGAGAAGCACTGAGAACCGACCGACGGACACCGAAAGGCCCGAACGGCAAACATACCGAGCTCGGGATATCCAAACACCAGAGGCACCAAAGACGCCGAAACCCATTCAGTCGCGTGAGAGCATCGCATCTGACCGCACCGCATCGCATCGCATCCTCGAGATACATCCGCATCTGTGGGGCGCATCCGGACTTCAGAGATTTATACGCGCGAGTGCAAATTGCAGCGGCCGCCTGTCAATTAACTGAATCCCAAAGCTAAGACCCATCAATAGGTCCCCAAATCGTAGGAGAAAGAAAATAACCTAAACCGGAGAATTCCAAAGGTTCAGCTCAAAGCTCTCTTCTCACCTTTTCCTGGTTACAGGTGAGTGCCATGGCTCCTCGGATGAATGCCGAAGGGAAGGTGGTGCTGGGTCCTTTATGACCTATTTGGAAGTGAAGGGCTTTAAATGCAATTATTCGGCAACCACAATGGATTTTCCTAAACCGAATGTAATTAAGAATTCGGGGAACTTTCCATGTGGATTTTGTTCCAAATAAAAAGTATCTCTTCAGGCAAAAGTTAATTATTCAAACTTATTAATGTCGAATGATTAAGCTTGATTAAAGGTCAATTTATATTACAAGGACTATATATTATCATAAGGAATTGTTGGATATTATTAAGAATTTTTGAATAATTTAGAGAATTAAATTATCATTAAACTAAGAGGACATGAAAATAATGTATTGAATATACCTTTTTCTAGACCTAGTTTCCAGAAATGTACGATATTTAAATTTATGCTCAATGTAAGCTACACAGAAACTGCATTAAACTTAAGTTACAAAATAAATTTTTAAGAATTCAAATACAAAGAAGAACCATAAACTTATAAACAAAATATAGAAGCTACAAAAACATAAATTCCACAAAAACTTGAATGCATTTTCGCCAAGCCAGATAAAAGACATTTCCTTAGTTTCTTTGTTGATTTCCACTTGAGAGCAAGAACTCCCCCGCCTGCTGGGAGTTCAACAACTTTTTGTAAGAGCTTTCCCCAACTTTGGCTCAATTCCGATTGCAATTTGCCAGCAATTCAGAGTAAATTTCTCGTTCGTACAGCATCCAGATTGCATGCGGGAATGATTATGAGCGCATATTACGCATACGCCCCGTCGGACACAAGCGGGTTGTGCTGCTGAAGATGGCGAGCAGTCAATGGTCTCTGCATGACTGTATCCTTGCCCATTTACCCTTTCGGTAATTGCAGGAATTGTCCCTAATGAGACAGTTAAAAGGCAATCGTCAGTGCAGTTTCTTATTCATTCATTGAACGGAATCCTTGAGTAACGCGCTTGGCTAGCTTTGAATGCCTTTTCGGTGCGCTCACAATCTCAATTGGAATGCATTGCGCCGAAGGGCATCTGCGAAAGCAGAAGGACCAAAGGCAGTGAGAAAGCAGGCCTTTTGCCTTAGCGGTACATTACTCAGTTTATGACCGGATTATAGCCGTAAACCATTTGGAAGTTGGCAAAACCGAGCCAGCAGACAGCTAATGCTTGCTCCTCCTCACCATTTTATGCATTTGCCCAAAGGGCAACAACACTAAACCAAAGAAAAGGAAGCTGGAATGCCCCAAAAATAGACACTTTCCTTTTTTTACACTTTCTTTACACTGAAGGAAAATGGAAAATCTAAAGAGTGAATATGGGATTGAAAGGGAAATATTGGTAATATAATTAAGTGTTTGAGTAAGTTATCAGAAAATAGTACTTCAATTTCTAAATAATTTATATTGTAAATAAATGTAATAATACCAACATTTTCCCACTGTGGATGTCACTGCCCTTTAAGATACCCAACATAAAAATAAAAATACAAAACCTGTAGAAAGCAGTGAAAGGAAATTCAATTTGTTTGACCTATAAGGATATCCTTTAGGCCTTAAAGTCTTCCCGTTTACCTTTCGCTTTCCTTCAGTGCATGCCGATTCCCTTAGTTAACCCAACACAAAAGCGATTTGTTTTGCGAGTGTTTCTCGTTTTCATTGCTTCCTAGTTTATTGTGTTTTTGTGCAAAACATTTTTATTCGATTGCCTTTGCGACTTTTAGTCGCTTTTCTCATTTGCTGATTTGATTCTCATGTTAATTTTGATCGCTTCGACGGATCGATACTTTTACGGGCGGAGATAACATTTAAGTGCGCCCAAGTGTCGCCTACCATATTTCCGAAATTTATGCTAATTATGCAAACGCCTCTGCTCAAGCGCCGAGCGCGGGGAGGCAATCGCTGCGTATGCGTAATATTTTCAGCAATATTTCCCTTTTTGTTTTGACAAAGACAACAAAGGTCGTGGTCTGTGCTGAGATTTCCTAGGCGGTGCGTCTAAAAATAGAAAACTGAGCTCATGGATTGAATGGAAATGGAGCGGGGGAGGAATAAAAATACTCCCTCACCATATTGGCAGGGAATCCGAGAAGTTGCCTTGTCGAGGGCAAGTCTTGACTCCAGAGCGTTTGATTTGACAGGACGCTCATTACTCATGACAATGGACCATCTTAACCCTCTCCTGCCGTCGCTTAACCCCCCCTGTTTTCCCCACACGGCCTTCTGTATCGACAATATATCCAAGATATTGTCTGCGCTGATTTATGCGTAGTATTCCTTCCGAAATGTTTATTTTGAGCCCCTTTTTTTCGGAGGACCAGGGAATTAGTTCACCCTGCCATGTTGGCCACGCCCCGTCGCTCACTCCGCCCGCATTTGGCGCTGGGCTGGTTTTTGTGTGTTGCTTTCAATTTGTTTGTTTATTTCACTTTTCGGAAAAAGGTCAAAGTTGGCCACATTTTCCCTTCGCATACGCTTTGGCCTCTCGCCGCCCATGCGTGTTTGCTAGTGTGTGTTTTGGATTTTGTGTGTTTTTGCGAGGCGTCGTTGTGGGTGGGCGTGGCTCTCGAAATTTTGTTTATGTGCTTCTCTGGCATTCATTAAAAGTCCGTCCAGCGCCTGAAAACTTTGAAGAGATTATCGACTCGGCCAGTCATAATATTTATGGTGAGGCCTGTAAAAAGGTCAGGGTTTGACCTATGCCTACCCCAAAAAAAAGGAAGGAAGGAGACAAAAAAGAGGCCCATTGTTGCCCCAATTTTATAAATGACAATAACACATGATCTGCGATAAGAAAATTGAAATCAAAGACAACACCCCCTCACGAAAGGCAAGCTCGAGGAAATATTTTCTTATCGAGGGGCGGGGCCTGACATTTTACAAATGCCAGCAATAAAATTAACTTAAATAACGTTTATTCTGCGCATCGAATTTCACTCGCGAGGCGGTTGTTAAAGCCAGGCGGAGGTGGGAAGTGGGAGGGGTGGAGGCAGCCTTGTGATGGTAAATGACTTTGACAAGCAGCGGAAAACTCGAGAAGAGGGCAAAGGAAAATTCTGGCTAAAGAGAGAAGGCAGCTGGTGAATACTCTTTGTTATTGGACATTAAAAATTTATTTATTTACTTATAGATAAATATGTGCACTTATTCTTATTGCACATTAAAATTTATTGATTTGTTCATTTATTAAAGAAAATTTGTGTATGAGTATATGGTTTTTGGCATATTTAATATGTAAAATATTGCCCAAGTCTAGAGCACCCCAGATTTAATTTATCCGTTCTTATACTTTCCTCTTTATCTTTACTTTTTTTTATTTATATATTTTATTTATTATACTTTCTTCTATCCTCTTATGTTTATGGATAGTAAACTATTTTTATAGAGTTATTTTTATATCTACACTTAAGGTTGCCTTTCCCCTGGAACATGCATTATGGGGAATGGAACCCATCATGTGCGCTCTCATCGATATGACAGCTCTCCCCCAGCGCCGCCCCTTGGGTGAGTTATTATGACCTCAAGGCAATCCCCCTTCCGTCGTAAATCGTGGAATATGCAAATGTTCCTTGTGTCAACTCATTGACAGCACACGGCAATATAATTCTAATTTATGTGAACCTGAAATCGTTGCGTTTGTGCAGTGTCAGGCAAATCGAAAACTGTTAAGGGGACTGCTCATTTGCATCCCTTTAGCAGGAAAACTAATTATAAAGTTTTTCAGTGAGCTTTAAACTAACTAAACCAACCCCAGAGTTGAGCTTGAAAGTAGGCAACACTCTCTATATAATTACCCGCTAAGTAGGCCAAACTTCAACCAGATTCTGGCTATTTAAATCGATCGAAATAAGGACAAAATTATTGTACAGGGAATTCAACTGTTCAACTATTCTTCCCCTTTATACACATCTCCTCGAATGAACAATTACGAATTCAATTAACAATCAATTTGCATAACAAACGAGCCAGGCAAACAATTAAGAGTATACATATATGTGTGCGCAAATATGTTTATTTATTTAATTGAACGACCTGACCACATATACACACTCTCTCAGGGTAATCCTTCTTGCAGGGCTACAGTGTGTGTGGATATTGGTTCGACATGCGAGCAACTTCCGTTTCCGCTGCTCGAAACTGAAACACAAATCATATTTCCGCTTCGCATTGGCAGGCCCCTAAATGCAAAAAGGCGAGACCGAAGCGGTTATTTCAGGTAAATGGCACAAATTTGCTGCCAATTGCGACTAATTGCGAGCAGCGCAAACCTGCAAACATAAAATACAAACAAACACACTCGTTTAATTGCGAAATGAAACATGGCGCTCGCATTTGAAATGCGCATTTCCGGTCCGGTCCTGCTCGTTCGCTGTTGCACGGGGACAGTTTCATTTATTCATTAGCTAGCCGGAGCCAACTTTCCCGGGGTGAGAGTCCTCTTTTGTCCTACTTTAACCCAATCCACAAAAAAACAAAAAGCAACGAGGGAAAGAGGAGTGATGGAAAAAGCAAACAGAAAACCTCAGCATTGAGCTTTCAACAGTTGCCGCTGCAGGTGGCAACTTTTCAGGCTATGCTCGCTGGGTAGAGGCAGCACACGGCAATCAGTACATACAGGATGTGCAGGATCCTTCACCGAGTAGCACATATTTCAAGTTTAATGAACAACTATGATTAATTGGAGCAACTTTTTGCTAGTAGGCAAAGTTAGTTAAAGTTTTTAGAACTTTTTCCCTTTGCTATTTATTGGTGTATCTTAGAATATTATTTCATTTTCCATCCATTTTCTTGTTCACCTGTTTCTCTGCGTGTCGCGTGTTTTTTGTGGCAACAGCTGACTATAGCAGGTGGGCCGCATTTTGACGACATTATTACGATGTGCGGCGGTGGCTGTTGCTTTTGTTGGTCCTGGCCATGTTGCCCTGTCATTGGCTTAACAGCTAATGGACTCAAATGGCCCTTGTGGTGTCCTCTTTGGCTAGTCCTCCCATTCTCATCCACTCCCCCGTTGGTCCTGCTTTCTTGGCCTCCTTCGGTCAATCATCGTTTGTCGTTCGTTTTCGGCTTAACAGGGGGATTCGCACACTGGCAATCATAATTAAAATTGTCTGCCCTCAGAGGAGACTTTACTCTTTCGGATGGGATTGAGCCCAGTTTTCAATGAAATCATAAAGGCAGGAAAAACTACTTAACAAAGGAAACTAGAGATATGGCACTAACCCGGCCTTTCACTTGTGAGCCCTGTTGAATAGTTGACCGCAAACCGCAGTTTGGCATGCACCAGGAGGAGGACACAACTAGCTCTAAGAGTATTCAGGTCACACCCACATGCACTGCAAAAACAATGCAGAATTATCTGTTCTTTTTGTCACAAAATTGTACATTTTTCTTGAGTTTGAAAACTATTTCCCACAGTGTTCTTAGGGCAGCCACACAGTGCTGTCTCAATAAGCAAAATGTCAAATTGTGGTCGCATGTTATGACCAAAGACCCTCCCAGGGGGCGTGTATGCAAATGAATTTGTGTGCGAATGCAGGTTTATTGTAATTTCTGGCATAATTACTTATCCAGCAGAGATAATGGAAACTGGAACACAGTCAACGAGAGAGGACATCCATTTGCATAATCCTCAAACTAACAGAGCGAAAGGGGGACCGGAATTAGCCACCGAACTGCATTGGATTAGCAGGTGTTCCAGACAAATATCCTACGAAAAGTCTCAGATTTGAGCTGCTCTCTGCTTTAGTACTTTAATTAAAGCTCTTTG
This sequence comes from Drosophila bocki, assembly GCA_008042715.1. NCBI lineage: Eukaryota > Metazoa > Arthropoda > Insecta > Diptera > Drosophilidae > Drosophila > Drosophila bocki. The sequence goes on along the minus strand of VNJY01006743.1, from coordinate 10,018 downwards.
ATACATTTCGTATGCAAGAGCTCAACTGTTTAATCGATTGAGAATGAGAAGTTTACTTAGACTATATAAACAGTGGCTGCCTGATAGGAATTCAGCAGCCGATTTCCAATGGGATTAAGTGACTCTCTCTCCCAGGACTTGCCACACAGTTGACTTAACATTTCAGCTTCGCATCGAAGATAAACCGACTCGCCTTCATTGAGTCATTGCGGAATCTCAAATAGCCACTAAGTTGCTGTTATTGAAAAGTGATAGCCTCACAGGAGAAAAAAAAAGAAGGAAAACCGCAGCCCAAAAAAAGGACCAAGTCAGGATAATTCCTGTGGACAAGCAAAGCGACCAAACTGAGTGACAGCCACCGTGGCTAGACAAAGAGTATTGCGGGGGAAAATGTCCGGGAAAATCGAGGGTAATTTAATTATGCAAAAGCAGCGTGGACAGCAGTCGGGCGTCCGCCGTAAACGGTCCTTTGCGCATCGTTTGCCAATAGAAAGGACAGGACAGCCAGGACCAATCATTAATCATTTATGCACAGACGTGTATCTGCGTGTGTGCGCCTGGCTGGTCTCCTTATTAATTGGATACGTTTCAGGCACGCAAATCACCTGCACTGGAAAAAATAAGCATATCTTTCTGGGAGGTATTTGATGTGAATGTTAACAGAAATACATGCTAAAAGTATTTCAAAGAATCTTTAACAATTGTAAAAGTTTTTCAAATTTGTTTAAAAAAACAACAGTATTTTTAATAATTTTCTCTCAGTGCCTACTCCCATAAGAGGGGGGGATAAACACACAGCACGTGTGACCATTGTGAAGCGATTTATGCACGGAGCTTCAAGCGCTTATCCCACCACAAATTGAATGCATAATACATGAATAGATTTTAATCAGATGTCAATCAAAGTAATTGACAACACTAGCACCCAGCAGTAATTAACTGGCGGCAAACAGTGCTAAGTACTTAACAGTAGTTCAGGGCCTCATAATTGTGGACTATCCGCAAGGCAATCTCTAAAGTTTCCCTGCCTTGTGGCTATTTAAGAGATTATAAATGTGTGTGCGGCAGTAAAATTAAATGGCTGCACGTGGTAGCCCGGTTTTTATGTGGGTCTGACTGAATCAGATTTACAAGTTTTTATAGACAATTAATATGATGGCTGATTCTAAAATACATGGTCATGGTTATCAATGAATATTGAATACTGAAACATAAATTACAGATCGTAAAATCAACACACATGTCAAGGTTTTAATGCCAAGAATTGTAGGGTTTTCAAGGGTATTTCAATTTACCCTTGAAAACCCTACAATTCTGTCTTTTAATTATAAAAATTAATCATCGGAAATTCCTTCAAACAAACATAATACTTGTGTCATTTTAATGAGGAAATAAAAATTGCTTTTATGACTTTCTTTTAGAATTTTATTTCTTCCATACGTAGACAGGAACTTAATCTATTCGTTTGAAATAGTTTATATATTTTTATTTATTAAGAATTTAATTTCTTCCGTACTTAGACTGTGACTTAATCTATTCTTTTGAAATATTATATATATTTTATTTTCTATAATTTATCATTGACGTCAACTTAATTTAAAAATGTAACAGTTTCCAGAAAACTCGCTCAAAGGGTTCTGCTATATTTATTTATATTTTTATCCTTCAGTTGTGAACCAAAATGAAGCCTAGATCACCACTCACACCTACCATCCTTCAGCTTTCGGGTCAATCTTAATATCCCAGTGTTGATTTATGCCAGCTCAGACGTTGATTCAAACCCATTTGCATATCATCAGTCAGCGGTCCGCAGCAGCTAACAATTATCCCATTGCCAGTCATAATTCTCCGCAGTGTTCCACAGCAATTTGTTCGGCGGATTGCCGCGAAAACAAAGGACCGCTGACAACTGTCAACATCTTTTGACTGGCTGAATGACTGAAGGACTGGAAGGACTGACGTTGTCGGCCGAATGATCAAAGTTGGTTCGCTGTTCGCGGTTTTCGACCATTATGGGGATTAATTGAGGCATTGTCTGTTGGCCGGGCTCTCTCTGTTTCGCTATCTTGGGGACTTGGGGCATATGTCAATGACGTCAGCACTTAGTGCGATGATTTCCCAAGGAAATGACACCCATTTCCCACGCCCCCCTCGAGTATGCGCTAATTAACTGCGAGAGAAGAGGAAATGTGCCGACTGGCAGCCGGAATTGGTTAATTAATCTCTTTACCGGCTGCGAAACCGAAACTGGAACAGCCGCATTTTGGTGGCACTTCCGTTCTTTCTTGGCCAAAATGTGTGTCAGGGCTGGAATGTTTCTGTGGGACGAGGCGGCCAAGCAGATGTCCTTGGACAATATTTGCATGCAAATCGGAGTGGTGAAAACATTTTCCAAAAAATGCCAGACGACAGACAAGCAAACAGAACCACAAATCGCAGAAATCCTTTTTGGCACTATAAACTTATTTCTTACTTTTTACGTCGCAGCAGACGCTTCCGCCGAAACTTTTCAATTTTGACAGAAAATAACAGTGAACGCAGAAGGCGTAGAGGGAGAAGAAAACTTCTCCGAGGGGTTAGGGCTTTCTGTTTGTCCCATAAAATAATAAAAACGTGTGAGCAACTCAAAGAGATTTCAGCTGAATTCAATTTTCCTGGGCACAAAAAACCAAGAAAGAAAAAAAAAAATTACCGAAGGAGCAAAGGCAGACGGCGGCGTGAAGAAAACAAACAGAGCGCCACCAAGGACAGGATTCACATTCACTGTCCCGATTGTTTGGGGATTTTGGGGTTTTTTGGGGGGCTGACATTTTAATAAAAATAAATTCGATCAACACTCTTGTTTGCTCTCGGTTTCGTTTCCACATTCGACGCCTGCGGCTGACGATTTTCGTATATGAATAATATTTATTTAAGCGCCAGCAGCACACCGAGATAACACCCGGACAATGGAAATAAATATTTCTAATAAATTCAGTTATAAATAGAAAATAAAATGGAATTATGTTTCATTTGGAATTTGCACTATACCTACTATTCGGAATTATTTTTGTCTGAATAATCAAAGTCATAAAAACTTTGTCGTCTTTAACAAAACAAACAAAATTCATGGAATTTCTTAAACTTAATGAATTTATTATTTTTCCAAAGAAATATTTACGAAATCTTTTGTTTCGAATTTTTAGAATTTGATTTAAAAAACTGAAAATAATGTCGAGGCTTTTTGGTTTTTTTAAATTAAATTTTTCCCTTTAAAGTGTCCCCCAAACCCAAGTGACCTTTACCCCCTCCAAATCACATTTGAACAATCCTTTTTTTTAGATAGAAATCAGGATTTATGGTTAGAACCTTTCAACGGTGCAGTTTTAGCCACCGTCGTCGACGTTTATTATGGCTCTGTTCGACTGTCGTCGTGCTTGACTTGCTGGCTTCCTTGGGCTCCTTGGCAATTACAAATGTCACCTTCTACATAAACACATTGTTGTGCAATCAAACGGACCGTAAATAACAGAAACCATCCGAATTTACGAGGCATCCGATTCGGGCAAGGGCACTGGGCAGAGGCGGCGGTGTTTCTGCACTTCCGTTGCATGTCCGTCTTCGTTCGCTTTTATTACATCCGGTTTCGTTGGGAGGGAGGGAGGAGGAGCGGAGCGGAGGTGACCAAACATGGCCATAGAGTCCGGCGACTCCACAGATGGTGACTCTTTGTCATTACCACGTCGCTGGAACATTAAAAACGCATTTCAGGCCCCAAGTGGGGTCAATTTTGTGGTGCGAACCACCTGCTCAAAGACAAACTTTCGATGTTTGGCACTCAAAAAAAATAAATAAAAGTATAATAATGATAATAAAATTGAGTATCCTTTAAATTAAGTTATCAAATTATCACATAATTAAAATTTAACATTTATTGAGAACTCGATTAAAATCTTATTAAAAGTTTCTTAATTCTATTTTATATATATATTTTTTTTGGAAACAAATAACATGTAATTTTTTCTCTGTATTGCCAGAAGAGCTCTTCTCGCATTTTCCTGGCTTTTCTTTTGTTTTCCCTCTTCCTCTTTCTCTCTGGCCTGCAATCAATTTTATTGATTTGAATTCGCATTTGATTGCATTGCAATTCTATCAAGTTTCACTCTCTTTAATTACGTTTCTGTGGAAACTCATAGCCACACTCCCGCAGATGAACTCTCACACTCACACACACACACACACATTCGCAGATAAATACTAGGAAAATCACACGTACTTTTCGGGGCGAATAGCCGGCGTCCATTTTCCACGCCGTGTTGTGCGGAACTGACTAGGAATAGTATAGTATACTATAATGGTGGTGGGCCACAGGCCGATTTGTTTATTTATTTGCTTGCCACATTATCTAGTTTTCCCCGATGCGTTGCTTTTTGTTTTTCCTGCCTGCCGCTTGGTCGCTTTTCTTGGCCATTACCATGGCCATTGCCATTCGCTTGATCTGCGGAAATGGGGAAAATGCGAGAGATGAGCCGTAAGAAATGGCTAATGCGAGAGAACTAAATGCGAGGAAAAGCATTTCACACCCCATCAGAGCTGCACCTAAAAAGCTCTATAAAATAATACGAAATTTTGTCTAGGTTCAATGATTATTTTGAGGAAATTTAACTCTGATCCTAAACTAAAATTGAATTCAAACGAAAACCTTTAAGCCATGGAAATTACCTTATGTGTTATACCTCTCGTAAAGCTAAACAAAATTGATTAAATGTAGCACAGGAAGCACTTTGCTTTTGGAAAAACCCAGAACAAACTCAACTAATATACGCCCTTAAGACTAAGTGCCTTTAATTACCCCTGCCATAAACTACCAACTTCCTTTCTCTCTCCAGAGTCACATTACATTTTGTACCAATTACGTTTCGTAGTGCCGTTCCATTGACACTCAGCCTGAACTAAACTGGAAGTAGAACGTAATGGCTTAATTAATATTATTAACCAACAGTTCTCGCTGCTCGCCAATGACCTTCTTAATTAATGTTTTCGCAAGCGATAATCGCGATACTCGCAGCATGGCGTGCCACGCCCCACGCTCTACGCCCATTTGCACGCATCAAATTGAGCGACAACGAATTTCTAAGCGAAACTTTCACAGTGCCGCCAAATTATGAGTTTACACGCAACAGCAAGGAGCTATGAGTGTGGGGCCTTGAAAGTTTTCACTTGGCACTTGCCTTACCCACACCTTCAACCCTTGAGAAATGGGTGCGGTTTTCCAAGCACAGGGAGAAAAGTATAAGCAGGAAACTAGTCTACATAGTTTTTTAATTTTTTTTGTTTGTAAAAACAATTGGAAATTCAAATCTTATTTAAAATGTACTAGGTTTTTAACTTATTTCAAAGACAAATTGAAACACAATTTTAGGAGCTTTTTTCCCGCAGTGTGATCACCCCAAAGGGACACATCTCGAAGGGAAAAAGTTGATTTGACTGGCGTCGAGACAAATCACGTTGACTGGCTCAACATGACAGCGCTGCCCCAGGACCTAGGGACCTCCACCCTATTCCTGTCCTGTCTAATGCCAAGGCAAAGCGATGATAAATGAACCCGCTGAAAGTGACACTGATTTTTGGTCAGCTGCAGTTGATTTCCCTTCGAAGCGTGCACACGTTGCGTATGAGTAATGTCCTTGTCGTCAGCCGAGCGATTTCCATACCCAATGCCCTTATTTGATTTCCGCTTCGTGTGTGTGTAGCTGCTGTCGCATTATTGACAATTTTATTAGGCCATTTTTGTTTGCCTGTTTATAATGCCGCCCGCATAAAGTAAACTCGTTAATTTCATAACATATGCCAACACATTTGGATTCCAGGGAGTTGGGAGTATGGGTTGTGTGTCGTGTGTTTGACGATGTGTTTGTTGATGGGACGTTGACAGCATTCATGTGTGGCATAAAAACGACATCAGAGCCTGGGGAATAAAAGGCAAATGTGTGGGACTGCAGTCGTTGATCGTTTGTCATGAAGCCTGATTACCTGATTTGCGGCTCCTGGATTTCTAATTGCTAATTTCGTTTTATTGAAATGAAAATACAACGACTTCTTTACTACCACCTGAAAATTAAGAAGGTTTATTGAAATAAATAAATAAATTCCTAAAAACTACTAAATGTCTTATATTTCATCCTTATTTCCCCCATTCACCTTCTGATACATCCGATTAAACCTTATCACCTGTAAACCAAATGCAATCCAAGGCAAATCGGCTTTTCTCTTTATCAATTTCAAACAGAAATGGCCTCCATTCGAACATTTGTACGCATTACACTCGAAATCAATGCTCTCTTCACTCGTTCTGCCTCTTAAACTACATTTCTTTTACTATTTCTGCATAATTTTGCCGTTTTTCGGTTTTTGGAGAGTGGAAAATCCATTTATGCAATGCACGCAAGTGCCACTATGCAAATTCAACGCCACTAGAGCCTTGCAGGGAAAATAAGAGAGAGAAAAAAAAGAAAACATTGATTACACTTCAAGAGTCAGTTGGGGGAATTTGCATATTTTTTTGTGCAGGAAATATACAGAATCGATAAATCAGGTCAAGTGGATGGGGAGTTGGAGTTATTAAGTGGAAGGAAGAGATATATGTATATCTCAAGATCAATATGTGTTTGAAAGCGGAATTTGTGTGGCCTTGAATATTATAGTTCTATTCTTAGTTTGTAATTTTTTATCATTGGTACAATTTAAGCAAGTTAAAGTATAGGGGCTTTGTGTTTTGTCTTGTAAGTTTTCTTTTATAGTTTTAGGTCAAAAGTTTCTTGGCAAAATATAAGGAAAAGTTTTTTCATCTTGACCATTTATTTCGACTTCAATTTGCGTAAACAAATAAATGTCAGACAGTGGCCAAAAATATATGCTAAGCTGAACTTTGGTCAAAGATTATAGTTTTAAAAAGAACTTCTGTAACGTTAACTTAACTTAAGGTTGCTAAAAAATATATCCTTAAACTTAAATCCTTGTCACATCTTGTACCTTCAGTGCCAACGAAAAATATATTTTAAATTCCAAAAGTTTTTGCCTTGTCTTGCATAAATTAGGAGCCACAGCAGGTTATTTAAGTCAATTTGAATCAGTTAGAATAAAGTGAAAACTTTAGCCTTATGTTCCAAGTATTTATTTTCAGTTTTCCTTAAAAGTTTTTCGGAAAAAATGTAGTTCACCTTTTCCTACATAAATTAATGTCAAACACTGTGCCATATGCCCATAAAAGTGTACTTGGGGGCCCAAAATTTGCTTTCCCCCAAAAAGTTCAAAGTTCAGACGCGTGCCCGTGGAACATGACTGACTGACAATCAACAGTTTGCCATTTGCCATTACCCTACGTCCTACGGAAATGCCAAAAGTAAGCAAAAGCGTTTAAGCCAAAGATGTCTTCCTTTCGTTCTCATATTTTCGGACCCTCCATTGACGATAATTACGAAGGCGGCGCGGCGTCCACTAAGACATTGAGAACGCTCCATTGAACAAGTCCTCGTAAATCAAACGCAATGAGCTCTGTGAATCTTGGGTGGAAACTTTGCCAGGACATCCGCCCACGAATGCCCAACATCCAAGCTCCAATCTGGACAAAGTGCTCTTAAAATTCGATGAGCTGAGCTAATCGCGTTCGCTGTTGGCTCAGCTGGGCTCACTCAATCAACGGGTGGGCGGCATTGTTGGCTATTTTGGCAATTATATTCGGGCCAAGAACAAATCAATAAATGTGTAATTACACAGGAACACAGGACTTGGGGAAATGGCCGATTATCAAGCATCGAGGATATGGGGCAGGCTAATCAAAACAGGCAAAAGTAGACATTAAGATTTAGCGAAGAGCATTGATGGGATGTCTCTGATGTTCAGGTTGCCACGAGATAGTTATTTTTCCTTCTTAGAGAACTTATTTTAACAACACTTGAAAAACCTAAAATAAATACTTAAACCATCCCGTTTTTATTTAGGTATCTTTAAGGGTCTATGCAAATTCTAAGTAATTCTGACTCATTTTGCTTTAAGCACTCAAATATATACCATCTAAAATCCATCTAAAATCCTTCCGTGTATCTAAATTTTAACGACTTCTGTAATCCAATTCGTTTTTGCAACTAACTCCCAGTCGGGCAAACTTTGAGATACGAGTATGCAAACAATATTTCCGCTTGGTGCTCTGCAGAAACTTGCCAAGCCGATACTTTGTTAGCCTCATCTTCCGTCTTAATTTAACTCAGTCTCTTGTTTCTCCTTTTGCAGCAAACCAACTGTGACGTGCTCTTAGATGAAAGGAACGTGCGATGCAATTGAATCCAAGCAGACATACTGAAACGCACTACTGGATTGTGAGTATCTATCGGAACCTTGAACTCTCTAGTATTTTATTATAATTTCCGCAACTTTACAACTCCTTGCGGTTGCAATTATCGGGGCATAAAAATGTTAGGCCAAAAAGTCAAAGTCGTTGCCAAAAATGGAAGTAGTGGAGCCGGGAAAAGTGTTTGAAAATGTTCGAGCTGATGTGGCATTGTCTCTAAACTGGCAGGATGCCAGGCGGGCAGGAAGTTCCAGCGGAGGCAGGATGAGCCCGAGAGACGGAGACAATGGCTGCCTTCGAGTGTGTGTCCTGGCAATAGAATTTTATTGCTCAAAAATTGTTTGGAAAATTACACAATTGTCGGGGATTGAGGGCCTACAGCTCGCTGCTTTCAGCTAAGCCAAGACGAAATTGAAAAGGGTTAAAGTTTAAATGGCTAAAGGGCAATGGCAATTTATTTAATTGAGCAACTTAATAACTGCTAACCAGTATTTATTTTAAAAACGAATAATCAAAGCTTCAGTTTGCTCTTCAACCTCTTCAAAATCTGTTTTCAGACAATTTCAATAGAAAGAGTTAAGGCTCAACTCGAAAGCAATTCATTTAATTGACCAACTTAGATAAAGATGTCCTGTCGCAGCCTCCATCCTTCCGTCTGTTGGATTCCTGGTGATGCATATTTCATGACCTATCCCAGACATATAGTCAATAAATCATTCGTGGCCCCCTCCTCTCTTCGCCACAATGAATCGACGGATTCCCACACGAGGAATCTGATTTCTATCGCCTTGTCTCCGGATTGACATTCTTTGGCCTCGTCTCTGACCCGAAATGCCAACTGCAATTGACATTTCTGGCTGCAAAATTGATGATCCGCCTCCGGATCTGATTCCGAATCTGGGTCTGACTTGTCCGTCTGGCCATAAAATTGAAAAGATTCCCTCGCAAATGATTTGTAACCTCCTTCGTCGCAAAGCGTGAAAACAGAAATACACAATTTGATTAAAAAGTCCAAGCCGGCGTGGCCTTGTCCGGGGGGAAAAGTTGGGTGGCAAAATCTAATGAACCTTTTAACTTGACTAAAAAGAGGCCAACGAAGATGTCAAGTTGCTCAGTGAACTTTTGCTTAAGGGGGTCTTCTCATTCAAAAGCCGTTTTTTGGACCCTTTTTAAAAAAATTCTTATTTGAAAACGCAAAGAATAATTGAAAAATTTTTTTATTTATTGTATTAAAAAATGTTCAAAGTAACTAAAAAAGTTGTTCTTGCCTCGATACGAGGGTTGTTCAAAGAGTAATGAGACTTCAAACTTGGTGGTCGAAAAAAAAGGTGTCGTCCTGGCGGCCACGATTCAGGGTCTCCAGAGCGTCCGAAATGAAAAATAAAAACGGGGTTATAATCAGAATAGATGTCATTTTCGGCTGACGGAACAGATTTTTTTTAAAAATTTTTAAAACAAAATGGTGGCCATTCAAAAAAAAAATTCGATTTCGGGCGTTTTTTTTGTAGTTTAGTGTAAAAAAAAAATAGAAAAAAAAATTTAAAAAAAAAATCTGTTCCGTCAGCCGAAAATGGTGACAATTCTGCGTCGATTCCACTTTGTTTCATGAAAATCGGTTCAGTTGAACTGGAGATATCATGGCCGCCAGTTCGAAAAACGTGGTTTCGAGATAAACGCGTTTGAAGTTTGAAA